>JBAWJQ010006031.1:0-245120 GCA_037783105.1 Bactrocera zonata
AACGGTGGTTTTTCCCATTTAAAAACAATATTATCTAACCATGAAATCACTTTTTCCGTTACAAACAAAAAAATAGTCGCGTCAGTTTTACTTTGACAGCTGTAACTTGAGAAAAACTTGATGTATGCTCAAATAATTCTACAGTATTCTAGTTAAAGTTTGTACTAGAAGACAAGAAGATCTTTGTTTTATTAGTATTATCTCTTCGTTAAGCCTAATAGCTCATGTAGTTAGGGTATGTAGGGGCTCAATTGGCACTACATGCGTAATTTCTTACATTATGGTAAGACTTTTATGTCTTGATATCACAGTTGGTCATCGTTGTGTTCAAATTATTGGTGCTTTCATTGACCTCCGTTATGCTTTTTGCAGAGCGACATTGAAGGTTTGGTATCTGATGATTTCCAAGAGTTTGATGTCTGGTTTGTGTTAGAGCCGGGTACTCACAGAGGAAGTGTATAATCGTTTCCTTACTCCCGTCGAGTTCTTACTATAGTTCGCTGTCCTACATTTGGTAGTATATTTTCATCTGCCATATTTGTTAAGGGACATACCTAGTGTAATGGCCTAAAAAAAGGTGATTTTTGGGAATTTATATTAAAAAAAAAACTTTATCAATTATTTCAAAATTTTAAGAATATACAGTAAAATTTTTGACGAAAAAAATTAAATATTCTTTAAGTTATAGTCGATCTCCGACGCCGCGAAAACAAAGGTCCTTCACTGCTGCAGTGATTCCGGCCTTCTCCGTGGATGAAACCTAAAAAAATCTCGTTAAACTAGATAATATTGTCTGTACAATGACCTACGATAAAAAGAAATCAAAAATTGCCAATATGGCGGCGTTTTAAAACAAATAGTCGAATTTTACCAAAAATTTTGGTCGTTTGGCCTGCCAAAATTCTATTTTTTGATCAGATCAAAAATCGATAGGTCATAGGTAGGCAGAACTGTATATACAACATTAAAAAAATCGATAGTGATCGGATCATTTGTTTTTGAGTACACACTGCAGCAAATTCGGAAAATGCTGTTTCGAGAAAAACGCGTTTAAAGTTCCAAAGCAACTATCTAACTGCCGAGCGGCTACTCTTTTAAATGGCTGTAACTCAAAAACTGTTTCAGATATCGATTTGAAATGTTACTATGTTATTTTTAAAGGTATAATCTATCGAAATATGAAAAAAAATCGATTTCTTGAAAATTTCACACTAGGTGTGCCCCTTAAAGTTGTATATTGAGCAACCTCTTGATCGTCCCTAGCGGACACAGTATAGTCTCAGCCTCGGATTCGTTTAAAGAGGCTCCTGCTTTAGCCAAGAGGGGAGGGGGAACTCAAGTTATGGACAAGTGAAAGTCTTGGTGATGACAAGTCTAGTAGTGTCGCCTGGATGTCTGTGAAAATGGTCGCTTTCCATATCTTTCCATAATTGTTAAGAAGAACACCACAGGCCTTCTTCATGCCTAATACTTCCGCTTGGAGACATTAAGATCATCGGAATATATCCCCGTCCTTAGACCGCAGTCTATCCTTACTAAACCCTCCCTCTATTCACGTCTATAGGGCATTATCACCTTGAAGTAACTATTGAAATCCGGCCTCAGGAGAGTATGGTTTGATTTATTTAGAATAGTATCGAACTGGTGCGAAATTTTGCTATGACCATAACTCTTCATATTCCATCCGCCAATCTGCTTGATTCTTATAGCAGACAGGTAGTTGGCACAGGAGCATATTATATGAACACAACCTCTGTGTTCCATTATATTATCTGATGTTACATTGTTTCTTTAAGCTGGACTCCTTGTAAATTATTCCGAATAATTCAACTTTTGGATTGAGCTGTTTAGCCATCGGCTTGGCTTCTCTTTTTCGGCGGCAGCCAAATACATACAAGTGTGCTGGATACCGAAAAATTAACGCTGAGTAGCCACTAACTTATGTGATCAAAATTAAATAATTGATTTTTAAACGTTTCATTGAATCCACAGGTTGACGATTTTGATATCGAAGAAGTGTTCATGTAGTTTCGAATATGTTCCGAAATTGATCGATTAATAATTTTTTTTGTATTCAAGCTTCAAAAGTGACATTAGAGGTCTTAGTGATCCCTGGTTAATCTCAGATTACACATATATCCCAATAATCCAAATAATAACGCAAGAGACGACCGCGTGCAGTAATCAGTATTTATTCAATAAATAAAGTATACTTTTTCAAAAATAGTATACTGTTTAGACCTTCGAAATATTATGTTTTTCCACCACTTTAAAAGTATAAACTTTCAAAACCCACATTCATCTAAAGCATTATATGCACCCAAAGCCCTCTCTCTAGCTTGCCTGAAAGAAATAAAAAAATAAACACAAAGCTGGATTGCTTTCAGACCCAAAGTGGAGGTCATGCACGCCCATATGCGCCCGTGTACCGCTTTATTTAATAAATAAAGCTCATCTATGATATATATTTCTCTAAATATTTTGTTGAATTTATTTGCTGCAGCTTTGTTCTAAAAAGGCGCCTTAAAATTCAATTTAGGCATAAAGTTCAAATGCACAAAAAGCAGACGCACAACAACAACACAACAACTGCAGTGATAGGCGCACAAAAGCGCTTGAGAGGCCGGCAAAAATGTTGTGTGCGCAGCCAGAGGCGAATCAAAGCGCTCCTCAAAAGCAAAAACTAGAATTTTTTGCAGCGCTTTCTACCTTTGCATTATTTTATGCATTGTATTTGCACTCTGCTTATTTGAAATGCATGAGAGCTTGTAGGTGGGCTTGTACTCGCCACGCCAACTCCGCTTTGAGTGCGTGTTTTTTTCGATTTGCGGTGCACATATGCCCAGCGTGTGGCATAAAAAGTATTTGCAGCACAAACGCATTTCTATGCAGGTACAACTACAACAACATACATCGATATATGTATATACTTTTTTGTGCAAACTTGTTCAAATGCATTTCAGTTGCAAGCATAATGGCAGACCTCTCTAGTGGAGAGTGAGTGGCGCCATACATTAGGAGGGATACGCGTTCGTTGACTTGACGTGACTTGGCTTGGCTTGACGCGGCGCATCCGTCAGCGCGGCGCATCACAGCGTGCGACCAACGGGCTGACACACATCCGCAGCGCAAAGTTGCAACGTCAACACCGCCTACAACGCCATTTGTTGCAAGTCGCAAATGTGTGTGTGTGCGTTCGTGTTTGTGTTAGTTGTTGCTTGCTGACGGTCAGCGCTGTCCTCTGACGAGTTGGTGGATGACTTCTGGCGACTAGCAAATTACTTACGCCGCGTTGCATTGGCTCTTCCGCCTGTCGTCCTCTTCACAGTTCCTTTTCCGAAGGGCACATCCTGTTTATATTCCTGTTGCTGCTGTTTATATAATTTTTTTTTTGCAGTTGTTTTGAAGTGCATTCGTATATATGTATGTACGTATGTGTAAGTGTATATGCTTTTACTTGTGTGCTCTGGTTTTTGTTTCTTGTTGTTGTTTCGTTTCTGCTCCAAATCAGTCGCTTGCTGCTCGCCGCTTTGCTTATTTCTGGGCCAATTTGTACGCCCAGTTGGATTTCACTGCATAAATATAAAGCGCCAAGTAGTAAAAAACCTAACAAGGCAGAAAGTCATGCACAGTGTGTCGCAGCTGTGTTAAAGTGGCACAAAATATTTAAATTAATGTAATTAGACGTTGTTTTGGGATAAGCAATGTAGATTGATATTTTTGAAATTTGATTATAAATTTTAATACGTAATTTTTTTTTAAATTTATTTTAATTTTCAGTAATATTAATTTATACTTTCGTTTATTTAATTGTTACTGTTTTTTTTAATTTTTTTTATTTAATTATTAATAAATTTTTATTTTTACTTTATTTAATTTAATTTTAAAACAATTATGCATTAATTAATAATTTTTTTAATTACTTTTTAATTATTAATATTTTTTGTTTTTTATTTTATTCAGAGCTTTTAATTCTCTTTTAATTTTTTATTTTTGTTTTCAAAATATTTGACTTACATTAACATTCACACTCTATTATTTATTTTAATTTTTTAATTATTTTATAATTGTTAATTATTTTATTTTTAATATTTTAATTAAATATAATTTTATTTTTTTTTATTTAATTTTAAAATAGTTGTTTGTTAATTAATAATTTTTTTAATTATTTTTATTTTTATTTCTATTTCTATTTAAATCAATTATTTAAAAAAAGTTTTATTTAGTTTTATTAGTCATTATTATATCTTTATTTTTTTTTTGCTTTTTTATTTTATTTAGAGGTTTTAATTATTTTTTCAATTTTTTCTTTTTCTTTTGAAATTAGTTGACTTACATTAATAGCCACACTGTGTCTCAGCGCCGTTGACGGTGACGAGCTGACGACCAGCGACACACAAAAACGTCAACTTATTTGCTGATTTTCCTCCATTTTTGCTCCGCCACACACACTTACGCTTCACTGCACTGCACTTGATGTAGCAAGTGTATACAGCATAACTAGCGCTGCCACATGTCGCACGCTACATGAACATATACATATTTCGACGTACTTCACATACATAATCATATGTATATATGTACATATGTATATAGCTGAAGCAGTGGTATAAAAATGCACACACACTCACACACATAAAAAATGCCTTGTCAAGTGAAAGCACCCACCCGCATGCCCAACCACATACATATTTGTGTGCAACACCGTCAACAGTGCTCAGCCATCAACGGTTGCAACCACCAACGCTGCAGCTTTGACTTGATGCAAACGCTTTGTTGTTATACTCCATTTCGCGGTGGTTGTTGGTGTTGTTTTTAAATTTCATGTGTTTTTATATTTTTTTGTTGTTTTTTTCCTTTTGAACAATTCATCCTGTTGCCGTCACATTGATTGTTGGTTGCTGTTGCCGCTGGTTAGTTGCCGTTGGCTGCTGTGTGACAACTGACTTTTGTCGGTTGTTGTTGTAGTATATCAATTTGTTGTTTGTGTTATAGGCACCTATATGTGTGCGTGTGTTGCAGGCAGCTGCATTGCTCACTACAGTCATTTACTTTACTCTCAATTGATGCTTGATTGTTATTGTTGCTTTCGTTGTTGTTGTTATTGCTTTTATTATTATTTCGTTGCCATCACAGCGAATTGCGCTGCCAATAATTTTTTCTCCAACAACGTGACATTTGTATTTATTTCATTTATGTTGTTCTTGTAGCCGTTGTTGTTGTTGTTGTGTTCACATTGGTTTCCCTCATTGTTTTTATAATTTCAGTTTTTCTTTACCGCACCGCAACTAACTAGCTACACTTGTTTATTGAGTTTATTGCCTGTGATTTGTTTTGCTTTGCCTTCCTCTTTCCCCTTCCTCTGCTTCCGCTCCATCCTTTCGTACCGCTCTTTTTCTGGCCGTGCCTGCTCGCGCGACGTTGTGACAGTTTGCCTCGACATTTTTCGCTTGCGTTTCCTTCCTTCATTGCGCTCATTGATTTGGTCTGCTTCACTGCACCGTTATACCGCCGTTTTGTTGCTCTGCGATTCTGTTGTTTTGCCAATCGATTTTTATATCAGCAAAATAGCCAACATTATCCGGCGACTTCAATTTGAGCGCTGATGGAGTCGCTCGTTATTGTAGAGAGTCTTGTTATTACGGTTATGTTGTTGTTATTAACCCGCAACGCCGTCGCACGTACTCGCTGTATTACCTGTTTTGCTTCGCGTCTACTTTATTACGATCGCTAGGGGTATATTAGGTGGGTCCTTAAAAAAATTGAAAGAATTAAAATGTAGATATAAGAAAAACTATGCCAAATTATTGAATTTGAGGAATAAGTTTTGTGTTTGAAATGAGTCATATGATGGTAAAGGTTTAATGATTTCAGGGAATGCTAAAAAAACAGAAAAAACGTTAACTTCTGGCAGAGTAGTAGTTATAATGTCGTTCTTTGGTACATTTTTACAGCATAAAAGGTTTTAATAAACCATTTTGTCTTGATTTGATTGGTCAGTTTGTATATCAGCTATATGCTATAGTATTCCGATCTGAATAGTTTCTTCGGAGATTGCACCAATGTTTTAAGCAATTATTCGTGCAAAATTTCTTGAATATATCACGTAAAATGAAAAAGTTTTACATGCAAGTAGTTGGTTCAGCTCTGCTATAGAGGTACGATATCAGTGACTCTGACAAATACGCAGCTTCTTGGGGAGGAAAGCGCGTGTGACAAATTTCGGATCGATGTCTGAAGGGGTTACATGGGTTTCCTCGGCCAAAAAAACGGCCTTTTTTCAAGATTTTTTTACATATAAAAAATGAAATATTTTAATGAAATTTTTTTTTATTCAAAAGACTCATATTTAATAAACATTTTGAAAAATTTTCAAAAAAAAAAAAATATCAAAATGGCAGTCATTACGACGCCATTTCCAGCAGTCCCTCGGAAAAAAGGTGCATCCGCTTTGTCAGCAGAACTTCTTTTATGATCAACAGAAATAAAAATAAAAAAATACGTGTTTTAGTAAAGACAATAAACTAGGTATTGGACGAAGGGAAAAAAATGAAAATTGGGTTTTTGGCAGACGTTTTTATAAAAATATGTAAATTTCTCGACATTTTTTGTTTTTTTTTTTTAAGTTGTATTAAAAAAAACCTTCGTTCAAGACCTTGTAAATAAAATCTCAAAGACTTGTGTAAAATGATAACCGACTTTGAAAACATGGTTTTGAGCAACACGCGTTTAGCCTAGCTAGCTGCAAGCGCACAAGTTCTCAAAGGCCGAATCTCCAAAACTAATAGTCGGATCCACTTGAAAATTTAGGAAAATATTCTAGAGATGTTATAGAATTTAATAGGACAAAAAAAATTTAAACTTTTTGAAACTGTGAAACCCATGTAACCCCTTAAAAAATTGAGCTTTGGTAATAAAGTTGTTAAAAAATGGTCACGTATTGGTTATACCTGACAGCAGAAGCTGAAAACTCTATACTACATATGTGTTATAAATGTAATGAATTTTAAGCAATAGAAAAATCAATTTTTTCAATTTGGGTTGTTTTGCATTTTAGGTGAAGGTATGTAATAATAGTATTAGAGATTTTTAATTTTTAGGTAGATTTAAGGTTTCTGCATTTTAAAGTATAGTAATAATGTGGGGTCTTATGCGAAAACTTCTTATATTAATTATCGGTGTCCTCAGTGGACCCTAACGGCCTACAAATAATCTAAAATTTTCTTGTTTTACTTAGCATAACTCGTATATATTTCTCCAAATAAGCTCTGGGGTATATTAAGGCTTACATTAAAGCACCGTCTACGTGCAAAAGCTTCCATAAGTATGCGCATAATATATCAACTCGCATAGTAATATTTTTATATAGCGCTTATACGCACTGCCCCGCCCTAGCACCAATTGTTATGCGTGTGTGAGTGTGTGTGTACATCAGTATTGACACAAAATCCAGATTGATTTGTAATAAAAAATTGCTGCAATCGCAATTGTGCCGTGTACCAGCATGAATCTCAATTTACTACCTGACTATAACACCGTCACCGTCACCGTCGTCAACGTTGTCGCGTCTATGGCAGCATGGCAGCAGCGCTACAGCGGCAGCGCAATTTTCATTCGCCATTGTATGGCTGTTGAAGCTGCTTTGTTATTTCAATTTTTCCATTTTATTTCTTTGTTTCTCTACTACTACTACTACAAACACACACGCTTAATAAAAAGGTTTGAATTTATAGCGGAAAATGCAACATTGTCTCTTTATGGTATTGAGTATTCAGCACTCACTGGCTATCTAATAGTTTTGGCTGGCAATCCATAAGTTTTCAATTTAATGCAATCACTTTGGTGCTATAAAATACCACTCTAATGTGAGGGCTTTAGATTGTTGGAAATAGTAAAAATATGTTTGTCATTTGAGAGAAACAAAAAGTTTTCCTCGACGCCTATATACCGTCTTTATTATTTCATAAAAATAAGTAATTTTGGAGACCGTTTCTATACGAGGTACGTTCCAAAGTAAATTTTTCAATCTAGTGCCCCGTGGTCTATATGTCGACTGGCGCGTTAAAATCTGTTATCTTTATCGATTGTCGATGGACTTGTTGTGAGAATTTCATGACTTTTCTATACGAAATGAAGTTATTGCATTTTAAGTGTCAGTATGTTTGGGTTGTCGGTGCGAAAATGAGCTTCGAACAAAGAGCCAACATTAGGTTTTGTTTTAAAATTGATAGAACTTTTTCCGAAACATTTTAATTGATGACACAAATTTATGGCTTTGATTGCCTATCCCGCAGCAGAGTGCACGAGTGGTTTCAACGTTTTGAAAGTGGTCGTAAGGACATAAACGACAATCATGTGGGCCAATCAAAATCCGTGAACACCGGAAATTCCATCGAAACTGTGCGTGAATTCATCAAAAATCAGCCGAAATCATTATTGGAATTCATAGAAATGGAATTGAACATCTCCAAAACATCGAATTATCGCATTTTGACTGAACATTTGGCTTAAGAAAGGTGTGCACGGTTTGTTCCGCACAAATTGACTGGCGTCCAAAAATTGCTCAGAATCCAACATTTAAAGGACGATTATTTGACCAAAAATCACATTTTAACCATTAACCACTTCCCGTATATATCTGATATGGCATCTGGCGACTTCCTTCTTTTCGGAAAAATGCATTTGCCCATGAAAGGAAAGCGTTATACAGACGTAGGCCATGCAAAAGGCTTGCACCGGCATATTGGCGGCCATACCGGCCAACGAGCTAAAACACTTGTTGGACATGCTTGCACAAAGCTGTATTGAAGCAGAAGGAGACTGTTATGAAACCATTTGTCCTGTTTTTTTTTTAAGTGCTGTTTACTTTGAAACGCACCTTGTATCTTATCTTTAACATTTGATTTTAAGATATTTTTTGCGTTGATTTGATCTTAATTTATATATTTTTCAGCTTATCGAAAAAGTGCCATCAGCCCATGCTAGATCTGATATACATTTTTGCTGTCAGTTGAAGAGTGTTTTTTGTTCTTTTTCTTTCAACAAGTAGATTTCAAGAAGAAATAAAACGCATATTGTTAATTACATGGCCAAGAACTCAACTTTGTTGAAGAAGAGAGTTTGTCATTGTTTTAGTGTTGGTTTCAAGCAAGGGACCGCCGCGGTTGGCTTAAATAAATTTCAGCTAAGTGCACAATTTTCGATCACATTTGCACTTCTTTCAAGGCATTAATCGTATCGTAGATAAGCAAAACTCCACAAAAGATAGAGCAAGTAAATAGAATTACTAACGAAATAAGAAAAGCATTTGAGCACAGAGAGTACTGTTCAGCTATATTTCTAGACGTGGCTCAGGCGTTCGATAAGGTATGGCATGAGGGCCTTTTATATAAGATTAAAAATATTCTACCTTCAGAATTGTATAAAACATTGGAATCTTATTTAGAAAATAGAAAATTTATGGTAAAAGTGGGAGATTTCATATCTGATGAAAGACAGATAAGGGCTGTTGTACCCCAGGGCAGTGTTTTAGGCCCAACACTATACATCATATATACAGCAGATCTTCCAACAGCTAACAATGTATTAACTTCAACTTTTGCGGACGATACAGCAATAGTGAGCCGTAACAAATGCCACATAATAGCATCAAGAATATTAGCCGAGCATTTGAAGTTTGTCGAAGAATGGCTAGCCAACTGGCGTATAAAGGTAAATGAACAAAAGTGTAAGCATGTTACATTTTCGCTTAGATTAAAAATGTGTCCGGTAGTAAAAATTAACAGTATTTTAGTACCCCAAGCGAATGTAGTAATTTATCTTGGTAGAAGACTTACGTGGAGAAAACATATATCTAGTAAAATAACTTGCATGAAGATAAGAGCTGCAAATTTAAATTGGCTATAAAATAAAAACTCCAAACTTAGCCTAGACAACAAAGTGCTTTTATATAATGCGGTCAAAAAGCCGATTTGGATGTATAGCATTCAACTGTGACGTACAACCTGTGCAACTAATACAGACATAATACAAAGGTTCCAATCAAAAATGCTTAGATCTATCACGTGTTTGCCATGGTACATGCGTAATGAAAATATCCATAAAAACCTTGGTATTTCTATGGTAAGAAAAGAAGTAGAAGACAGCAGAATTAAATATATATCTAAACTCCGTGATCACCCAAACCCTTTGACCAATGCTTTGGTACATTCCTGCGATCACACACGCCTTAAAAGAAGGGATATGCCCGCGTACTGAGGAGCAATGTATCACCAAAACAGCTCAATCACTTGCTTGAGCGTGTCTAGTTTTTAAATAGATTTAAGATTTTATAACTTATTGTTAGGCTTTTAAAACAAAAAGCAGATTAAATAAATAAAAAGATATTGAAGCAAAAAAAAAATTTAACTTTAGGCGGATTTAATGGCGTGTCCTTTGAATTTTTATCACAAAGTGCCAAAATGAGTCCCCCGTTCTGTCTATTAAACAATTTCAGCAGTTGGCATTCGGCCCGAACTGAACTCCTACAACTAGGTAAAGACGAATCTTTTGCTGAAATCAAGAGTGTGTTCGGGAATTTTACGAAAGTCCAATCTTGGTGGTAGTAAAATGCAAGAAAATAGCGGTAATCTCAACAACTCTTAAGATTGAGACAAGAATGACACTGCTTTCAGCATCCAAAATAGCTCAGTGCTGAGTAATGAGGCTAAAATGAATCCAAGCACTCATGAACTAGCGATGAGTTTAACACAAGTAATCAGATGTCAGTAACCCACCCGGCCCTTTAATGAAAGTAGCGGTATTTCAGTTAGCTTCTAAGTCTTTAATTTTATTAGTGATTTTACATTTTTTACGAGCTATTCATACAGTTGGTAATATTTGAAACTACTGTTTTCTATTCCTGACTGAAAAAAAAAAAATTCTGGATAAAGTTAATATGCTCAGTGGCATTTATTTGTGGCATTCTCTTCATTAGCATGCAAAGTTAGTTTTAGACTTAAAACACAGATAGCTTACTTGGTGCATTATTTTTGTATCGCGTAATTTCTTTGCATTATATTTGAACATTGTAATCGCTCGTGTCTTGTAAACACACGCTCATTGCGTCTGCGAAACCTTAATTAATTCATGTTTATGCACAAACAGTTATTTCAATGCATGAATATTAAGGGCTTGCAAATACTTATGCACTGGACAAACAGACAGTTCGACATGCCCAATCCACACATATGTACGTATGCCTACAAATATATAAATTTACTTGAATGTTGACTTTAATGTAATAATCACTTAAATTTACTGTCTTCGAGGCGCTAACCAGCGTTATAATTGTCTATCAGCTATTCTTCGAAGTACTTGTATGTTTATATGTATGTGTGTCTATGCATCCACATGTTCACTTATTCAGAAGTAATCATCTGCAAGTACTCGTGTATGTTTATCTATTTGACACACACGCCTGAGAGTACTCATAAATTAATTCACGCACACGCAAACACCAATACACATGTATGTATGTATGCACGTTTGTTTGCATGTATATTGGCGTTTGCATGCGCTTACCTAATCAAACAATTTCGCTCAAGTGTGTGTTGACGATAAAGAGAAAAATTCAAATTTAATGGATGCCAGCGGCTTATCCACCTAAACGCTTGTCTTCAGATTTTTAAGTAGATGCCGCTAATATTTGTATAGATGCATATTGTTTTTTTTGTTTTTGTAATTTATTTTAAAATTTAGAGAACCAGGAAGGAATTATGAAGAGAACTGGTTGGAAAAAGTATTTGTTTGATACTGGTGGCGGTTGTTATAGAAAACAGTTGAAACTATTTCTAAATTAGTTTTGAGAAATATTGCTGAATCCAGGTCCCATCTGATTAAGGAAACCCTTCAGTCGTGGGTATTATGTTTATATATACATATGTGTGTGGCATTATTATCAATCGCTGCACTTTCTAAATTTTAGGCAGCCTTCAAATTTTCCAATTTTATATTTTTAAGGTTTGGAAGTCGTAAATTTCGCTCTCACTGTTGTTTTCGGTGACCTCTTTCATTTTTTTTTTGCGTGGTGAGACAGTTCTTACACTTAATCATTTATTATGTTCTTTACCGTTACCTTAACAGGTTATATATATGTATATATATATAAGGTTGCCACGAAGTTTGTAACACCTGTATGGAAACGTCAGAGCTCACATAATGTTTATATCGTATCACAGAAAAGAAAATCGCTATCAGATATAATCGCAAAAACCATTTTATTACCCACACTAAAATTTTATTTCAACATGAGTGTATGATAACCAAAATATAACCGTTTTATAACCAAAACTCAAATTTATTTGATTCGATTTAGCTTTGTCCGCCTGTGTGCGAATATGCAAAGTGGTCACTCAGTTTTTGGGATATCAATCTAAAATTGCGCACAACTCCTTTTTACCACAAGAAAATGCTATTTGTCGGAATAGCCAACATCAGATCACTATAGATCGGCATGGCTTATATGAAAAACTTTCTTATTTGACAAGATATCTTCTCAAAATTTGGCACAGTTTTTTGTCTAAGATAATGCTACAGACACCTGAAATTTTGTTTAGACCGGACCACTACAGCATAAAACTGCCATATGAACTAGCAGGTCAAAAGCAACTTCTTGTAAGCAAAGCTTTTTGTTTGATAACTTAGCACTGATGTTTGTTTAGGGTAGCATTACAATCTTAAACTATCTGATCGAACCAATATACTACCAAAAACTGATCTATCCAAATCAAGTTTTTTTTTCATGTAAACTTTCTTATTTGTGAAGAGCACTATTGCTCTGCCTTCAAGACTCACTCTATTGGCACTCTAAAATATTATTATCTTAGAAGAAGTCGTCTCAAATAACGTTCAGCTATCTTTTGCCATGAAGTATTTATTCGCAGAAAAAAACCCATCGGTCCTCCAGGAGCGCCATATACTTATGTGAAACCTGGCGTTTCTTCCCTGTAATAAATTGTTGAAGAATAGAATTTGTCATAAATTTAATTGGAAACTTCCTCAAATTTCATCTTTTCACGCTCCCAAATGACAAATGTTTTTAAAATTTCACAGCTTCCATTTCCTGTGAGGATTGCCTCAGCTTTCTTCGCACACGTTTTGCATCGGTTCTTATTTTTATTTACTGCTGTATGCGGCACAAAGCAAAAAGGTGAGGCAAATGAGATTAAGATTAATTTAAAAAGATAAAAAGGCGGCGCGACGATGGCCAAATAACGAACCAAAAGCCGCCATCAGCGCTGCCACATCGACCAGCGGTGTGCAAATAAGCGTTTGTATATTTGTTTGCTTTTAAGTAGACTGTGCAAGCGAGGCGTCTAATGCCATTCTTGTTGCAGCACAGCGCCAAAGCCCCATTTATTTTGTCTACACTACCATTCAACATACACAAATACATACATACACACATATATACATACCTAATTACGCATGTATATATGTGCTTGTGCTCTTTAAAGCCCCTTCTCCTCTGCAGCCATAAAAGCTGTCAGCGCATTTGCTTTTTGGCTAACGTTAATGACATCTTACGCGTGAGTGCCTGAGTGCCACAGCTTCGGCAACAACGGCTGGCTGACTGACGGGGGTGCGCACTCTCATGTAGAGTACAGAAAGAAATATGAAAACTCAAATTTAACACAGGAGGCATTATGTGGCACACATTGGAGCGGCGCGCCACTGGAGGGAGGGCGCCTTTGTTCGTATGTGCTTCGTGGCTATTGCGGCATGCTTTCGATTGCCGCTGCCACAACCGTTAGCTTTATAAATTGACTGTAAATGAATGATGTTTGACAAACATGATTGCATATCATTAAAAAATACGCCTGAGTGGAGCAGCGGGTGGGGAGTGGCGGCGGCAATTTAACATGCTTAACAACATATATGTTCCCATATCTGAAGATGAATGTGTGTTCTCACACCACGTGCGTAGCGTTGAGTTATCAAATTCATGTACACACATGTGTGCATATAACGGTAAACGAGTCGAGCGTGCGGTAATGAAGAAATTTCAAGTAAAATGGTGCCAAAGGTACTACGTAGAATTAGCTAAAGTACTTAAGGCTGTCGACGCTGATATATTGTGGTTGGGCCGCAGGGCGTAAGAGTAATCATAATTCATATATGTATGGGTGTGTGTTCTTGAAAGCTTAAGTATTTTTCTTTGAAGTCGATTTGGATTTGTAGGCTGTAAATTTTTCAACTTCAAAAAATTGCGAGCTGTCGATTCACTGAAACATCAGTGGGCTGCAGTTGAAAAATGTTAAAAGTTCGATTATTTTTTGTTGATATAGAAAATATTTTTCATACCATTATTTATTACAAAGGCGTGCAACTTGTTTAAAGAAGTTTTTTTTTGGGTTTCTTAGAGCGATACTTTATGTTTTTGGTAAATTATAATTTTTCCTATTTATTTAAGCTGAATATATTTATATTTATTATAGAATATTTCTTTTTGACTGCTTTCTCACCATTTCCTTGATATGAAATTATAAATTGTTGGTAGTTTTTGATTAAACAGAGCATGTTACCATACAGAGGTAAACTACTTATGACTTAAGAGGGTATAAAAGATCTTTATCGGCCAGATAGAATACCAGCTTTATGCTATTGTGGTCCGATCTGAATAAAAGCTTCGCAAATTGTAGTATTGAATTGGACTAGACTCTATATCAAACTTCGTGCAGATTATCAATTGAAAAAGTTTTCCATGTAAGCACTTGACTGTGTTCGGTCCGATATCGGAGTTAAATAAGAAGTTTCTTAGGGAGAAAAGGTTGTGTGCTGAATTTCAGATCGCTATCTCAAAAGCTGTGGAATAAATTCACGCATATATAGATATATACAGATAGACAGAAAATGGACATTGCTACATTGACTCAGCTCGTATGCTTTGTACTTACTTTATTGGGCGTCTGAGTGTTACAAACTGCGAGTTAAATTTAAATGGAATAACCATTTGGCATCTTGTGTTATTTCGATAAACCAAAAATGATGCTTATTTGAAAACACAAATGCAGATAGTCTGAAATTACTTGGAAAGATACTAAAGCATCTTTTATTTTGCCTTGCAAAGATTTTATAAAATAAAGAGTGAAGATTCGTTTACCATAACTCATTTAAATGATTTTTAATATTTATATTTATTAACAATTTATATTGCAGAATCCAAATGTAGTAAGAATAATAAAATGTCATTTACACAAGAAGATACTGCTTCCTTTTCTGCTTACAATTTATACTATAACCCAAGCAGTTTCTCCATAGCTTTGTCTATCATAAGCTCTTAGCTTTGCTGCTTCTCCTACAGAGCTTCTTAGCAACGTCAAAGTATGATTGTGCCATATTTGAAGCATTTTTTATTTTCCTTTTTGCTTTTACTTTCTTCAATTCCATGCCACCGTTTATTCAAGTGATAGCAGTTCTTGTAGTAAATTGCTTTCATTTGCTGCGTTCGCGTGATTTTTCAAGTTGGTTTGCGCATCTAACAAAATTGCGGTAATATTTTTCCAAATAGCGGGTAAACAACAATTTTCTTCTCCCGCTTGCAGACTGTTTATGTAATTTTTCGCTTAGTACGCGTTTTCCACTTTCCATTTTCCATATTTTATTTTATTTATTTTATATATATTTTTAGAAATGTTTGTTGTTGTTTTTGTAGTAGACTTACACATCTATAAGACAGCGTGTCTAAACCTTTGCGCGGCGCATTTTCACTTTCGCACGAATATACATATACATATGTAATAGACATGTACATACATTTATACATATTACGGAATTAAGAAAGCGCAAACAAATATATAAAATACATACATACAAGCATACAAATTTCAAGTGCTTTAGAAATGAAAAATAATTTGTTTCTCTGCAATTTGGCGTCTTTTATTTTTCGGTTTTTGCTCATCTCTCTTTTGACGCAAAAGTGCTATTTGTAAAAATAGAAAGGTGGCAACGCTGAAGGTGGTGTGCGGCGACTCAGCGCTCAGTAGTGAAAGTGTTGCACGAAAAAGCGAAATTAGTGCAGCCATTGGCTGGGGAAATGAGACAATCAAGTATTGAGCAGCTGCTGGTGAATGCCACATGCGCTTGGTTACGTATACGCCATGGCGAGCGCGCTTAAATGGCATGCATACTTACTTCTGCATACTTTTTTATACACATATGTGCTTATTATAGAAGTTTTTTGTAAATAAATTTTGTTTTTGCGTTTCGTTGTTGTTTTTCTTCACTGCTGTTGTTGTTTTGTGCATTTGTTCAAAATAAGTTATTTACAAAATACATTCATGGCAAGAAAGCCAACAAAGCTTTGTGCACTTGTAAGACACTTTAGTGATTAAAAACAGCAAAAGCAATGCAAAATGCAGCAGTGCAGAGTTTTACTGTTATTGTTGTTGCAGTCGCTGCGCTTTATGGCGCGTGTGTTTTTTAAATATTTAATATTTTGAAGTGAACTCAACAACTTCGGTTGAGTGCTTTGGGCGATTATTAAGTACGTTTTATTGCGGTTTGAGCTCTTGAAAAATAATATTTGCGAATGTTGGAAGATAAGGCAAAGGTAGTGATCAGCAATCGTGCTATGCAGATATTCATAAGAGTTGTGGGACAAAATTTTCTTAAATAATATTACTTGTACTTTTTTCCTTATTTATTTATTATTTAGTCTTTATCATTGAAATATATCATAATAAAAACTAGAAAACTGTCTCCAAGAAATATAAAAATTAAAGAAATAGACAACTTTAAAAAGTATCGCAACAATTCCGAATAGAAGCGATTGCCGCACGAAATTGTCAGCGCACGAAGCAGGAAAAAATGCAAAGGAAAGATAAAAATAAATGAATAAAAAGCGTAAAACACAAAAACGAATCACTCTTGGCATGACATTTGGGGCGTGACACAATTCTACAAGCCACACGCTCCAACACTTTGATAACAAAGACGACGACGAGCATGACGAGTGCGCTGACGGCGTGCAATGTTCAGCTGCAAGGACACAAACATACACATGCATGTTGCAAAAGCTGTGTATATTTACGCACACACAAGTGAGTGAAGTGGAAAAAAAATCGGTGACATAGCGCCATCAAGCACGACACAGTCACCGCTCGACATGCATGAGCCAGTCCAATTTTTTCCGAAATCGCACAGCGAAGCAAGCAGCAACACAAAAACAAACAAACAACTAAAAAATTGCAAAAAACACCAAACAAAAAGCGCTGTCTCTGGGGCGTTGTAGCAACAGCAGCAGCAAAGAGGCAGCAACCATGCCATATTTGTGGATGCTGCATATATGTATATGTGAATATGTGCGCGCATGCAACTTGCAGCATCAGTTTTGCGTTGCATGCAGTTTGATTATGCTTTTTCATGCTTTGTGTGTACGCTCCATAATGCTTTAAGTGATGAAAAGTTGCTGCGCATGTGTTTGTATATCCGTTGCAAGCTCACTATCCTTCACAAGGATTTGCCACTGACAAATATGGCGTTCATACTGACGTTTACAGCTTTAAGCTCAAATGCCACTGATGAGATATATAATATATGAGTTTTGATAAACTTTTGCCGCACATACATACATACAGTTCATGCTGCTTCCTTAATGTTTTGCTTTGGTTTTAAATACTAAGTTAAAACATATTTTAGTTCAAAGATGTTTTAAATTAAATTATTAGTACTACAAATAAATTATAATCGGTTTTTTATATAAATCTATTCTTCTGCAGTGCGAATTATTTATTCGTTGCAACTCATTTAATATTTCATAATGATACGATTTGGATCAAATATACAGCGCTTTTTTTAATAATTTGTTACCGATTTGAAAACCACTATCACCATCTTGTACCATAGACAAGAATAGATAGTAATCCCCTGCGAGCATTCTTTCGAGTTCTGAGAAAAGGAAACAGTTGCTGCGGGCCAGATCTGGAGAATACGGTGGACTCGAAAGCAACACGAAGCTTAAATCATGAATTTTTGCCAACGTTTTCACTGACATGCGACACGGTGCATTACCTTGGTGAAACAACACTTTATTTTTCTACTAATGGGGCCGTGTCTCAGCAATTTCCTACTTCAAACGGTGTAATAGCATCATGTAATAGTCGATTTTGATGCTTTTTCCTTTTCAAACGTAGACAATAAAATATTTTCCATGAGCACACCCAACTACAGTCGCCATAACCTTGACAATCGACTATAGTGCCTTTCTACGCTTTGCGGCTGAGTCATCGGATGGCTGTCGATTGGACTTCGAAGTGAAATTAGCCATGTTTTATCCATTGTCACATATGGATGCAAAAACATGGATTTATTGCGCTTGAACATCTCCAAACACTGCTACGAATCAATAACTCGTCGTTGTTTTTGGTCAAAAGTGAGCTCGCTTCATACAGAGCTTTTTCATACCCAAATATTCGTAGAAAAATATTATGTAGCCTTTCAGTTGATATATTACCTGCTATCTCGAACAACTTCACTTTACGATCATTCCAAAATAAATTTTTCACTTATTTGTTGTTTTCGTCAATACTCGTAATAACCTCGTTTGGGCGTCAACTGCATAAACTTGCCATACCAACTCTTGGTTTTTTTGTTTTCCTGGGGTAGTGTCCGGAAACACCTCATCAAACCCAAATTTTGGCATCCCCTGTATTTTTTCATAAAAAAAAAAATAATATTTATCAAGATGCGAAATTCCTCTTTATTATATTTTTCACAATAACAAAAGTTGCTTCACTCAAAATGATATAATTCGCAAACCAATGATCCTACAGCTTTCAGCTTTATACACACGCCTGTTATACGTTGCGGCTAACCAAAAAACATATGCATTTAATTCTAGTTGGACTTCAATAAGATTAGATTATCTTTATTTAGTCTGTTTTTCAGCTATATGTATAAATTTCTCTGTGTTATTCACTCTGTTTATCTCTATAATTAGTGTAACAGGTCATATTATGTCTCAAAAAGTCATCGTTAATTATTATTCACGTCGGTTAAGCTCTTCCCATTACATTATGCTTAAATCTGATTAAATTCCTAAAATGTGCGACTATTACAAAAGACAGCTTTTATTTGATATTTGTCGAATGATTTTGATATTGATATTTTACCATTGAAAATAAAACCATAGGAACTTCCTATAATAATCTCTAGTATGTGGATTAGAAACATACATACATATATATGTATGTATGTATGTAGTATGTTTGTGCTAACTGCACATAATTGCCTGTTTCTATATCCCACTGACATAATTACCTTACATCCGCTGGACTTCATGGAAAAATGATTAAGCTAATTAGCTCTATTCAGTGATTTTCCTATCATTTTCTGTCATTTGCTTTGTGCTGCATGTCACTCTTTGTCTTCCCCCTACACAGAGAATTAAATGACGATGATATTTGGACATGATATGTATTAAAGGATTTGGGTTTGGAAATGCTTCGTGTGAATAAAGAGGTATTGAAGCTAAGCGATAATAAGCGAAACATATCTAAATAAGTTAGGACGGTCTAGAACCCTCAAAAAATTTACACATGATTTGGAAAAAAGAGAGATTTTATTTTATTTTAAAGTAAACTCCACTACAAATTGAACATTTTGAGTTTATGATGGAGTTTACAAACAAAATTAATAAAATATGTCTAATGCATTTTAGCTATAATTTTAGGTATTGAATGTGCTTTACGTGGGCTGCTATATATATTTCTGGCCTAATAATGAAAATAGGCATATTTATCAACGAAAATGGTTTTTTTTTTCGTTGGATTTGGCTCGTCTTGGAAGACCCACACGGTCGATTGCTGTTTTGTTTCAGGCTCATACGCATAGATACATGATTCGTCACCTGTGACGATCTTATAAACGTCTTTTGAAGCACCGCGATCGTATTTTTTCAGCATTTCTTTACACCAATCCACACGAGCCCTTTTTTGAGCGATTGTCAAATTGCGCGGGATCCAACGAGAACAAACTTTTTTTACGGCCAGGTGTTCATGCAATATCGAATGTATGATGGTGGGAGAAATGCATAGGCATGCCTCTATCTGAAGGTATGTTACATGACGGTCTTGCATTATCAGTTCACGTACGGGATCGATCTGGCACAACGGCTGTTTTTGGACGACCTTCACGGAATTCGTCTTTGATCGAACGTCGGCCACGTTCGAATTCGTTGTAACAGTTTTCCACAGTGGTATAGGATGGTGCTTCATAGCCATACAAACATTTTAGTTCATCGATGCACTCTTGTCGTGATAATCCACGTCGAAATTTGTGAAAAATGATCGGACGAAAATGTTCACGAGTTAATTCCATTTTTTGGCCGAGATGAATTTTTTAATTTCCTGTAAATAAAACAATTCACGATTAAATGACAAAACGTTCTGAGTGATGTTATGCTAAAAAATGTCAAACTTTCCAATGGAAATGTCAGATTGCACTTGGCAACACTTAGTGTTGCCTAGTTCAGAAATATATATAGCAGCCTATGTATGTATTTTTTAAGTATCCGAAAGAATTTCAATTTCTTAAACTAATTAAATTCAATTCAATTATTAATCCAAAAAATATAGTTTTTCATTGAGTGGTTTTATAAAGTGCATTGTTGTTTAGTCATAGCAATTATCATGTTGTTTTTGTTGTGCAGTCAACTTGTAGTTGCATTTTTCCAAACAAACATATTTTGATTTGTTTTCCGAAAACAGGAAATTACCCTAATTTATGCAATCGAATGTTATGCAAGCATTGATTTACAGTTGCCGCTGCTGCTGCTCTCGACGCGACGCCTGCGCTAATTTCTTTCTTTGCTCATTTACGTACGAATGATTTGCTAAACTCGTTCAAACATTGGATTTGACTATTTTCAAAAACACACAAAGTGAAGTCGCGTCAATCACAGAGCTGCAATTGAAATACGTTGCGACCCTCTTCGTTTTTGTTTTTGCTTTCATTCAGCTCATCTCTCTGAAATTCTTGTTTGTTTGCTTGCATAACTATGCTTTCCTCATCCTGTGTTGTTGTAAATTACATTATTAAATAATTTTACAATGTGGTGAGTTGTGCTCATCGTGTGTTGTCTGCTGTTGATGTAATAAACCGTCAGGGAAATCAGTTGGTTTAGTTTGGTTATGTGTTCACATAGAGGGTGTGATGGCTATTCGCACTAAAATCGTTTTTGGTTGTATCGAAATTGATTAAGGTTTTCAGATATTCAGTAAATTAAATTTGTTGAAAAAGTGGAGCATCTAATAAACGTTGCTTTTCCTTTAGAGACAATATTCTATATTTGACATTTTGTTGACAGAGAGAAATCGCCTTATCTCTATAAGTAGAGTAACTGACTTAGAAAACTTCGATTGTCTGTTGGTCTACTTGACAATGGTATTAAGAAGTTTCTATTACTAGCACGTATGCCATTGAAGACAACGTCATTGTTTCGTCAAATTGTGTCAACATATTATTATACCAAGATTTGATATTTAATGAAGATCGATATTTTCAATAGATAGCAGACAAATTTCTACTTAAAAACCGCTTTCTGAGTTGAGAGCATCCCAAATACTTAGACTGAAAACCTCCATTGATTTTTGTTGGTAAAAGTATGGATCGACTTGTTCGAATATATGTAAATGTTGACATACAGAAAGGCAGACTGACATGACTAAATGGACTCAGCACATCATGATAATCATTTATATGTAAATCTATGACTTTTCCTTCTCTGAATTAGAAACTTCGTTAATGTATGGATAATGTAAAAATACGAAAACTCGGCCTTTCAGCGGATATACCCTTCATTAAAAAGTTGTGAATCGAAAAAACCTTACCATCTGTACGGTGCAACCCTGTATTACATATTTTTAACACATACGCTTGAGCATTTTGTTACTTCCATTAATAAACAAATTATTCTTCCAAATACATGTTAAAACAAACCTATATACATTTTATATCAAGTCTTCAGATGCTCAAATCAATGAATAAAATATTGAAGAGAGCGAGTATACACTTTTATTCAGTATTTTTGACAAGAGGCAGAGTAAAGAAATGCTTAATGGATCAGATCTACATAGTAGACTTAGCTTAAAATATTAATTATAATATATTTTAGGATCTATTTATAGTAGTAGTCTTAATCTCATCGCAATTGGGCTAATCCACACTGATATAAATTCTGGCAGTTGCGCTCATTAGACCCAGTGTTCTCCCTCATCCTCGCACACGCCTCATAGGTATAACACACACAAACCGTTGCATAATTTATTTGTGTTTAGTTAATAAAGTAATGTTGACATCCGGCAGCATTATTGCCATTTTGACTAATACAACTACAAGTACAACTAATTGGGGAAATATCTCTTTTGTCATTTGCACCGCTCTCTATCCCCCCAACCCGGTGCGTGTCATTATTATGTTATTGCTCTTGTAATTGTATGAATGAGTATTTTGTTGAGTTTGTTGTTGTTGTAGTAATTAATTAAATATTGACATGCGAATGTGTAATTACGTTAATGCCGTTGAAGTGAAGTGAGTGGCGTGCGGGAGAGATGATTGAAGCGGCATTTGTTGGTCCAGGCGGGATGAAGCTTAAGCGAAAGACACGAGACCGAGAACAAAGAGCGACAAGTCAGCGGTGGTATGAGCAGAACACAGAAAAACTAAATCTCTCTGCACATAATGAGCATCATGCAAGTATGTGTTGAGTGAGTGGGTGCGTGTGTGTGGCTGAAAAGGAGAACAAAGCGGAATATAAAACGTACGAAATAAATTACGCATAAATCAACTTATTTATGTAGCGATGCTTTAAAGCTCTTTTGTGCTCTTATTTCCCGTTATGCTTTGGCTTAGAGGACACAGCATCTCATTTACGTTATTTTAAAAGATATAAAAATCAAAATCGCAAGAGTGCTTTATGGACGCTGGAGAGAAGAGCCGTGCCAGATGTTATGTACCCCCGCAGGCATTTGAACGAGAGTTGCGACTTCTATTTGTTGCTGACATAAATTATTTATGATTTTCCAAGCGGTCATGCGTTCCTTTTAAAGTTGTCTTACTGAATACGATTGAAGCTACTTTGCGTTGCTCTTTGGGAAGTTTAGAATAGTCAAGTTTAACAAGAAACAACGTTAACTTCGGCTGCACCGAAGCTAATACACCTTTCACAGGTGCATTTCTTTTGGTAACTATGTGCTCAGTTTACATGATAGCTATATGCTATAGTAATCCGATCTGAACAATTTCTTCGGAGATTACATTGTTGCTTTAGAAAATGATCCGAACCAAATTTCGTGAATATATCTTGTCAAATGCAAAAGTTTTCCATACAAGAAATTTTTCCGATCGTTCAGTTTGTATGGCAGCTATATCTTATAGTGGTCCGATATCAGCAGTTCCGACAAATGAGCAGCTTCTTAAAGAGAAAATGACGTTTGCAAAATTTAAAAAGGATATCTTATAAACTGAGGGACTACTTCGTATATATACAGACAGACGGACATGGCTAAATCCACTCAGCTCAACATACTGATCATTTACATATGTACATACTTTATAGTGTCTCCGACGCGTCTTTCTGGGTGTTACAAACATCGTGACAAACTTAATATACCCTACTCAGGGTATAAAAAGTGGAAATTATATTAAATTTCTTGAAGAAACTGAGGTCACTTCATAACAATATGACATATTTTGGTCTGAAAGAGACAAGCGGTATCTATGAAGGAGGTTATTATGAACCATGGTTGCCAGTTTTTAATTTAGAAGAACAAAAGTAAAAATTTAGAATCAAATTTTTAATCCAAAATGTTGAAGAACTATTTTTTATTTCAAAATATTGGAATTAAAAGTATATTATAGCCTGTTATAGGCTTGTAGATTATTGATTTCCCAGGTCGAATATATTATATATAGATAGGGGTCTCACTGGAATAGTTGAACATACATTACTTTTGTTTTGTTTTATTACATTGCATCTATTTCGGAAAAAAGTTGAATATGTTTTAAGCGTGTAGTTATTACAAAATTGCAAAAGTACTCTAAGAGAATTGGTTAATTTGAAATATCGCTGGGCTTGAGGCGTTTGAGACGTTTTGGTGGTATTAGGGAAAATCACTCTTTACTAGAAAAAAATTCTCTGCAATAAAAAAATGAAAATGCAACAGTGACACTCTTCTCACCAAATACATTATGGAAATCACAACAAGATACTATCATAAATTGCATTATATGACATGTCTAAACTTATTTAACCCTTTTCTGGGCGACTCACAGCGGAAGTACGAAATTCTGAATTGAGAAAGAGTCGAAGTCTTGTGTACAGTATGAGACATATATGCCCGCAGAGATATCGAATTAATGGGGCGTTCGATAGTTGCAAGCGGCATCGTGTCTATATGTTTTTCGTAGTTCGTGGTGTCACCTAGCGTCAGTCTTGCACAAACTCAACAACAGTATTTCAAAGTCAGTCAAAGTACGATTAATCGAAAACGTTGCCAGTGCCATACGAGAAAGTCGACAAATTTCAAGAACTCATTTCCAAAACGTGTGACTGTTTTAGCAAAGATACTTGGTGAAAAAATTGTCCAGTTGTGTGAAACAAGATGGGAAGAGAAGCACGATGCTGTCCTTCAATTTGTTGCGAAGTTACCGCTGATCATCGAAGCTCTGCCAAAAATCAGTGAGTGGAAGAACAGAGAAACAGCAGACAAAGCAACAATTCTCATATCGGCTTTGTGCAAGTTCGAATTTATCGTCGGGCTCTTCTATCTCAGCGACATTCATCGCTCACCCATTCACTCAGCGTAGTTCTTCAAAAGGAAGCAACTGATTTGGCGAAGGCATCAAAAATGATTGGGACGTTGCTTGCCACGTTGGAAAAAAGAGGGGAAAAGTTGATGAAATAAAAAAAAAAAAACGAGGCGAAACCGAGAACATGTAGTCGACAAACGAATCGCGAAAATTACGACGTGAAAACTTGCGAAGATTACTACAGGGTCTCTGTCAACATTTCTCTGCTGGATACCATCGAAGAAGATTTGGAAGCTCGTTTTTCACAAGAGGTTTTGGATGGTTACCAATTGAGTGTGTTGCTCCCAGAAAAAGCAAGTCTTTTAAAATAAAACGAAATTGATGATCTAATCGGATGCTTGATAGAAAGATTCGAGAATCTTCTTAATGATCAAAAAAGCGTACAAAAATTTAAATTCAAAGGTGAATTAAGCTACTGGCAATGTCACTGGCAGCAGCAACAAATTGAAGGCAGCGAAATTCCAACTTCTGCACTGGAAACATTAAGAAAATGTGATGTCGACATATTTCCAACAATCCACACCTATCTCCGAGTATTCTGTATACTTCCCGTAACAAACGAGAGTTCTGAACGTTCTTTCTCTTATCTTCGCCGCATCAAAACATGGCTTAGGACGACCATGCTTCAAGAAAGACTAGTTGGATTAACGTTGCTTCATACGCATCATGACATCAAAATCACCGCCGAAGAAGTCATCGAAAGATTCGCAAAACTTGTCACCGTTTTGCGTTATGAAACACGCAATGTAAAAGGATTTTTCTGTTTGAATTTTTAATAAAATGAGCCACTATTTAATGCATGCATATGGTTGACTTTTCGATTATAACCACTTTCTTTACCTAAAAATTGGAATTGATAATTTTTGTTTTATAATTTATACTGTATTTCTCTCGCAATAATAAGATTGAAACCCAAATCGAATAATAAATTCTCTATCCATTTGATTTTTAATACGAACTTTAAGCTGTTGCTTAGAGTCTAGTGTCATTCCTAAGTATTTAGCGGAGTTAAAGTACGGTATTCGTGCACCGTCTATAAAAATTGGCAAGTGCTGTATATTGTTGCATGTGAAAAAGATGTGTACAGATATTATCATTAAGTTTCATCATATTCTGGTTTTCCTGGCTTTTGAATCATGGTAACTTTTCAAATAAGTTGGCATGTATTTAAGATGAAAACCGCGTTAATATACTTATTAGATAAAGCTGTTTTAAAACCTCGGCAGTAATCAGGTCATAACCGGCGATTTTTTGTTTTTCAGGTTTTTCATTTTCCCACTCAGCTCACTGCTAATGCTACTTGAGATTTATTCGCTTTCTGGAAAGACTAGGAACATATGTACATAATACATTTCATATCGCTATTTTAGCTTTCGCCCTTAAGCGACCGAGTATCAGAATATATAATAATTACATGGTGGCATTAGACTTTCATTCGAAGTCTGCGAGCAAATTTTGTGCAATTCTCTTAAAGAGCATTTTTTCCCCAAAACTTTTGCGTCTCTCTCGTAGCTGTTGCCTTAAGATTTTTGTTTTTGTGAGTTTTTCATTAAATCGTCACTTTTAAGTCCAACTTATATTTAAATTATGTTTATATTTATTGCTCTTCAACACCATGCATTCCTCAAATTATGGCTCTTGTGCTTTCTGCATTAACATTTTTAACTCGGCTTGGGTTCAAAATGAAGTGGTGGAAAATTCTGAAATGGTATTTATGAGAACATATAATATTCGAGTAAAAATCGCATAAATGTTTATACACTAACAAGGTACAGACAGCTGTGTTTGCTTGGGAATTTCGCAGCAAAAAAGTGAGAAGACTCTCTCGAGCGTGCATTTAAATACCTGAAAATAGTTTCGGAATATAAAGGTTTGCACTAGTGAGCAGGAAGTTTTTCATGCTACAATTATAATCATTATTGTTACCATGCCACTGCAACCGATGGCAAATGTTGTTGTTTATAGTGTCGTTATTTTTGTATTGTTATCGCTGACTGCAGCTGATGTATCACACCACGCCGCCTCAACATTGTGCTCATAAATAGTTTGTTGCCAACTTTGAAGTGTGCAAGAACAACAACAACAACAACAACAGGAACAGCAGCACAGCATTCCCAACAGCCGCACAGCAGATTTAGTTTTTAAGTAGAGTTTCGGGTTTTCGGTTAGCAACGATTTTTTAATTGCAAAACTTTGTCAATTAATGAGTGCTGTTATGTCGAGCCGAGTCGAGTGGAGCAACCGAGGGCGGCGGGTGTCACGCTACCAGCACTAAACGGAACAAGCGCAACCCATGTGTTGTTGTCATTTGCAAATCTGGTCATCAAAAAAGTGCCGAATGAAACGAGTGAAAAACAAAAATTCCGGAAATCACAGCAAACGATGTCGGGGGGGAGTAGTGCGTATTGTCTATAAGTTGTCGCATTCGAAAAGTTGCAAGTTTCGACTTTTATGCGCAGATTTTCTCGTTTATATACATTATACATATTGCTGGTGCGCCGTTTGGCTGCTGTACACCAGCGTGCGAGCGGTTAAGGCTCAGACAGCGGCTGTGTCTCGTTGCTGAAGTCAAAGTGCAGTTTATGGAAAATTTTGTCTTTAAACACCTACTTCAGTGTTTTCGTGCACTTGTTTATTTTTACGAGTATTATTATCGCCAAAAACTACTTGAAAACTATGCCACACAGCACACTCACACACCCACAATCCAAAGATATTGCGCACAGCTGCGGCCGAGTTCACCACAACATTTTTGCGACACGATATTTTCCGATTATGCGTTTATGAAATGAAAGTGGATGTTTGCTTTTGTTGTAGAGAATTTTTGAAATTTGCTATACTTGCTCATACTAATGATCTTGAAGTATGAGTTTCTAGTGTTTCCTTAAATTATAGCTGAAGACAAATTTAAAAACGGTGAACCATATATTTAATATCTACAAAATAATTTCTCCAGATATTTTATAGCGCCTGTGTCAAGCTTCAGGTTTTTTGCACCTATTCCAATTCGGTTCTTAACACTCTTTTCGAAATACTTTAGTCCAGTTTAGAAAGCGACGGCAGTTTCATTTTCCTTTTAAATGTCGAATATTAACCATAGTTGTTATAACATCCGGATCAAATTTGGACCAGCCGGACAAAACAACAATATTTTCACGTAATAAATTTAATAAAAATAATTTTTATCGCTTTTAATATATGCTTATTTTGAGCTAAAAGAAGCATGCCAAGACTTAATCCAATTTTCCATACACTTCAACTTGGCTGGTGTGGCCATCCCACTCCTTTCACTAAATTTGGATTTTCTCATGCTTGGCTCATTTTTTGAGCGCTATTCGCAAGGCTCTTGGACAGCTTCGATGTCACAATTATAACGTCTCGTCACCAGAAATAATGCCTTTGAATAATATAAGGTTCTCAGCTAAGTTATCAAGTATCACTTTTACGGCTTCTTCCCGATGTAGTATCGCAAACATTCAGAATTTTGGTACGAGTTTAACACTAACACGCTTCTCTCTGAAGTCAACATAACCAAATTGTTAACGAAGGTGGGGCAAGATTTTGGTAAGGTTGGGAGACCTCCACTGAGTGCATTTTGCCATTCAAATACTTGTGTTCGTGATAAAGTAAACTCCTGTAAAATACTTCTGCAATATTTTCCGCAATTCTGTAGCTTTGGTTTCATTGGAAACACAAAATCTCAAAAAAAAAAAAATTAATGAAAAAATCGCCAGACAAATATTTCGCGTTGTAAACAAATTGCTGCCAAACACACACAATTTGACGAAATTATTATATTTGTTTGAGCCAGTCTTTGTAAAAATTGTTCGTTGCGCGCATAGTGCAAATCATATATGTATATGACTATCATCCGCTCTTCTCGTTTTACTCTCTTTCCGAATTCTCTGAAGTTGAGGAAAGCGATCGATTTTCTCTAGTCATTGTTTCCTACATTTAGATTATCTTTAATCACTACAAGCAGTGATTCAAGGCCGCTAAGATTTTCTTGTATTGCTCCAAAAAATGTGTTACTGAAGAAGAATCTCTTACAGCAATTAAACATTATCAGTGTTTGGTGTTGAGCATTTGGTATTGGTAGTATGGCAATCAAAACATATCTGCCATAAAGTGGCAACTCATATGATTATCTTTGCTACAAGGCCAAAGCCGTCGATCGCGTTGAATCACAGGTCGTCTGTGTGTCGACAATGCACTAATTCTCTTTCCGTGTACCGATCTCAAATAAAAACTGAGTTCCAAATGTTATCATTCTTCATTTTCTATACATTCTCTGTTTTCTATATAGTTTCATCTACTACGCCCAAACGAAAACGTTACTAGGATCCGTCGTAAATGATCAGCGCAATGTGACGTTTTAGCCATGTCAGTCCATCTGTCAATCGATCAGTCTGTCCATCTGTCAGTCGATCAGTCTGTATGTGCATATGCGAACTAGTCCTTATGAAATACTGCACACGTACTTTTCTTCCCTTTTCTTCCCAAGAAACGGACATAGCAACTGAGCGGCCGATTCAAAGGTCTTCATAAAAAATATTTTTCTTAGTAAGCAACCTTAAGTATATTTGAAGGTCGAGGTTAGAGAGAACTGGAAACATTAAACTGCTTGTCCCGCTTTTTCCTATGGCGCATAGATGTTTTTTAAGAGGTCACGTGGGTTATGAATTATAAATCTATTGAATTATGTCTAGAATATTTTTCCAAAGTTGCAAAGCTTCTTCTTCTTTACTGGTGTAGGCAACGCTTACGCGAATATAGCCGAGTTAATAATTCAAAGCAATCGCAATAAAAGTGTAAGATTTAGAACCTTTGGTCACGATTCTTAGAAACTAGTGAAGCCATTTTATTGAAATTTTTCACGGCTCTTTTAAAAAGGATGACCTTTTAAATGATTCAAATTTTTTTTTTCAATTAAAAATATTTTTTTCAAAGCAATTTGTGATGCAAATCAAAAATCATAATATTTTTGTTTGCAACTTTGCCAAAAAATAATTTTTTGTTTCTTTTAAATTCTTCATTTCTTCAATTACGATTTTAGATTAATCCTTCGTCTGTTAAGCTGACTAACGACAGTAGAAGATTTTAAGTGATGGCTCAGGAAACCAGCTGCCAATGGCTGTAGTTTCAAAATTTTTGTAACAAAATATTATTCAAATGTATCTGGGGTATTCCATACCAAATCGACCACTTTTGAACCCGACCCCTTTAGATTTTGCTGAAACTTATCCATCCTTTTCTACTCTTTGAAAAACATTTTTGAGAATTTTTTCAAAATTTTTTGTCCTACTTCAAAAAAGTTATGAATTTTTCTATTTTTTGCTAAAAAAATGGCTTTTTTATATTCAAATAGCCATAACTTTTGTAGAAATTGACTTTTGGGGACCATTTTTTTTTTTAAATTTTTGTTTTTGAATGAACTTTTCGAAAAAATACTCGAAAAAAATTTAACACGATCAATTATATAAAATAATCGTTTTTTTAAGTAAAATCTTAATTTTTATTTTTTTGAAATTTCGCCATTTTTGTTTTTTGTTTTTTTTTCTCAAAAAAAACTTCAATTAATTTGACAACTATCCCTGCTAATCTCGGAGTGGGCCGATTTTTTTTATATTTTTTTTATTTAAAAAATGAAAAAAATTTTTAAATAAATAAAAAAAAATATTAAAAAAACTCAGCCGACTCCGGGATTAGCAGGGATAGTTGCCAAATTAATTGAAGCTTGTTTTGGGGTGAAAAAAAATAAATAAAAAAATGGCGAACTTCCAAAAAAAAAAAAAACGATTTTACTTAACAAAGTGAAGTTCGCCATTTTTTTATTTATTTTTTTTCACCCCAAAACAAGCTTCAATTAATTTGGCAACTATCCTTGCTAATCCCGGAGTCGGCCGAGTTTTTTAATATTTTTTTTTATTTATTTAAAAATTTTTTTCATTTTTTAAATAAAAAAAATATAAAAAAATCGGCCCACTCCGAGATTAGCAGGGATAGTTGTCAAATTAATTGAAGTTTTTTTTGAGAAAAAAAACAAAAAACAAAAATGGCGAAATTTCAAAAAAATAAAAATTAAGATTTTACTTAAAAAAACGATTATTTTATATAATTGATCGTGTTAAATTTTTTTCGAGTATTTTTTCGAAAAGTTCATTCAAAAACAAAAATTTAAAAAAAAAATGGTCCCCAAAAGTCAATTTCTACAAAAGTTATGGCTATTTGAATATAAAAAAGCCATTTTTTTAGCAAAAAATAGAAAAATTCATAACTTTTTTGAAGTAGGACAAAAAATTTTGAAAAAATTCTCAAAAATGTTTTTCAAAGAGTAGAAAAGGATGGATAAGTTTCAGCAAAATCTAAAGGGGTCGGGTTCAAAAGTGGTCGATTTGGTATGGAATACCCCATCTACATATTTGTTAAGTTCAAAAGTTATAATAAATTAATTTATTTATTGTATAAAAAAAGCAACATAAGCAGTATTCGACCGTCAAAGCCCACGTGACCCGTTAATGCATTTCATGAAGCGTTGACACATTGGATACCACATATCCGGTTAAAATATCAGCGCCAAAACTGCCTTCTTTTAGCACTTAATGTGGGGAATATAAATTGCATAAACTTTCCCTCTGCTATTTTTTCTTGACGACTGTGATCATATGAGTTGCATTCTTTAAAGCGGGGAAGGAAACTCTAAAGTCTATTGTAAAGGCTATTGTAAACAAATTCAGCTTAAAACTTTATGCATCAAAAAAGCGTATATTCATTTTATTCTAATCAATAATGTCGGCAGACGGCGGCGTTTTAATCAAAAGCAGTTTCTCAAAACTTTGTTTTGAAATAACCACATATTCACATACACACATATATACAAATATGTAAATGTTTTCAGTTATGGAATATTTAAATTGCTTAAATTGCCAACTCACGCGACTGTATTGCATTTCGTTCGGACTGATTTTGTCGACTCACTCAATCACTCAGCTGTGCATCGAGTCATAAAGCATGGCATTCATGGCTGTCATAAAACGGCAATAATGTTAGAAAGCAAGAGTGGCAGCCTTACTACTACACAAACGCTATGACGAGCGGCGCAACACTGCTAAAAACAAAAATACTAAAAAACCAAACAAGGCTTGTTGGCAACCATAGCCATAAAGCGATAACAACAGCAATAAAATATAAAACAGAGCGTAGGAATCATTATTGGTATAAAATGTTGTATATAAGAAATAACGGTGCCATAAATATAGTATAAACACATATACATACATATATACAGAAATTGTTTGCGACTAAAATTAAGTCATGGAAACAAATATGACAATTATTTGCGGGAAAGTATTTAGCAAGCGATTTTTGATGCTTACTTTTTGTATGTGTGCATTCGGAAGTGAGAAAATATTATTATTTATCGAGACTTTATACAACAAAGTAATGCGTTGGTACTTCGAAAAATTGAATTCCTAAATTACAGTTAGGATACTCAGAATTTAAAATAAACTAAAAATAGTGTTGTTGGATGACATACAAAATGGGTTACGCAATTAAAATTCTCAATGCTGTGTTTTCGGTTCGTTATAACGTATAACTTTCTGAGACTATATGGAACCTAAATAACATAAAGCTTTTTGAACAACTTAGCATGTTACTTACCGAAAAAGGTCCATCTCTAGAATATGGGGTACACGCGACATATTTTGGCTTCCAACAACATCACATTGTCTCCTTGCGACGTGTCTGTTTAGTGACCCCTGACTCAAGCTGAAATGACTACTGTACTCTTTAGGATTCCCAGAGAAAACACATAGTACCAAAATTAAGTACACATATATCTTCGATTAATAGTATATAAGTGTTTCGAGTAGAGTTTTCGGAGTCGATAACATATCTGCGAAACCAATTGATGGGTTATTTCGGAGGATATTTTTAAATATACGTATATGTCCAATCGATATATCAGCTAAAAATAAAAGTGATTTTTTGCAAAGCATAAGTGGATATAACTCCTTAACTTCCTCAGAGTTACTTTGGATATGAAAATAAGTTCAAACGAGAAAATTGCCAGAGAAGATACATAGTACCAAAATGAAGTCATTGGACCACAGTGGTATGTCTTATAAATAAAGTTTAAATAGCACTTACTACACAGTCACAAGGACTCGAACTGAATCTCTTGAAAACTGCAGTACCATATATAATGTCCTACCGAACTGTAAAACGTCTTTAGATGACTGAATGCCTTAAATTAAGTTCATATTAATTGTTAGGGTCTGCATATTCTTATGATTTGTTGCATTTGCAGAAAACTTAATATTTCAAACGACGAACATGTTGGGCGAATTAAGAAGTTAGTGCTTTAATATATGTGGTTGACCTAATTATATATTTTCGATTCTGCCTGCCCTTCTCGAACTCCGACGACGGAATTTTTAATATTTAAAGATTCCCAGTAACTCTCTTCAAGAAATATTATATTTTAATTATGGGTATTTCATATAAAAGAAACAACTTTCAGCTTTCCACAAAAATATATACAAGATGGCCTAGTCTTATGGATGCAGTACAGTAATCAGTATCGTTTCTCTGTAAATATTGAAACTTAAAACTTTTAAGGTCTGCTCTTCATAACCCAATTTTTCAATTCGGTTTTTTCTTTTTAGAAGACTGTTTCAAACATTCAATTGATCAATCTCGGATTCCAATAGTGAAACAGTTGATAAGTTGTGAAGATATTATTATAAATTATTATTATAAAGGGTGACCCTTTCACCGGCTTCATTTTTGAAGGAATATGAACAATGATTCCACCGGCTCACAATCCATCCAAATGAAGTGTCAGCTCTTGCATCTCTTCAGGTTGTTCTTCGTACGAAATGCGATAATTTCGCTGAGAGTTCATAGCGATATCGCTTAGGAAGGTCAAACGGCTTCAGTTTTTGTACCAGCTGTATTTTGTACGCTTCCAATTAAAAATTGCGACGTAAAATGCACCAAGTCGTTCCATACGTTGGTCCGAGTTGCTTCAAACGGCGCCGAATCGACTCTCCACGGTACTCGTGCACACTATCAGCTACGACTGCTATATTTACTTCACTGCGCGCTGGTCGTGGTCTTTTCGGTCGAATATTATCCAATAATGAATGCTAGGTCTCAAGATGGATGATAGTGTTGCGAGTAGTACGCTCAGTAAGCCGATTATGTTGACCTTAAGTTGAGCGAGAGACCCATTCTTTACAGCACGTGTATTTTCGAAAAAAAATTGAACGATTTGTAAAAGTACCTCTACTTGGATTATCCGGTATTTGTATGCGCCAAATTAGCTTTTGATTCGTTGGAGCCATAAAATGTTTGAGTCACTTCATTTCCAAAAATTTCAACATGTGTGACAATTATAATGTTTATGCAAATGATGCAGTTTCATTAACTCCTGGTTATCCAATTTTTTAACTAGAAAAGCAAAAATTTTTCATTTTGTGCAGAAGTTCAGGCAGGATGTGGACGAGTATATAAACTCAATGTTTTTGAAAAAGTAAAAAACTCCTACGAATAAAACTTTATAATATATCAAAACATCACACATCTAATCCCTTATAGCCCTTAAGGCATTAAGATGTGCTTGTGAAACTTCGCGTTCATTCGAATTTCATGAGTTATGAACCAGAATGATTTACATGAAAAATGTGTGAATTTAATGGAAGTTTAAATATTACCCAGGTGTTTAGAGCTTTTGACGGTGAAGAGCTTGCGGATCATAACCTCAACAACGCAATGAATAATGAGGACATTTTTTGTGATACTTTTGCTTTGGCTGTCACAACGCTAACCCCTTCTGAGTGGGTGTACATATTTCACTCACTTAAAATGTAATGGCGGCGTTTGGTTGGAGGAAAATTTAAAGTTGAAGTTTTTGGCATTTATTTTTTTACCAATCTCGCCATATTTCCTCAATATGTTTGCGCATTTTTCGTACGTACTTTTCCATTTCGCTGGCGTTTACACTCGTGTATTCAAATGAGAAAAGTTTCATGATTGAATTATCCTTGCAAATGCGTTGCGCCTCCGGTGAGCTGTTGGAAATATGCACATACTTAACGGCACATACCTGCATAAATGATAATGTTTGCGCAAACCAGGCAGCTAAAGTTGCTCAAGTATGCAAAAAAACTTAAAAAAATTATATAATACAGAAACAGAAAAAACACTAACTTCGGCTGCATTGAAGCTACAATACCTTTCAGAGGTTCACTTCTCATAACATAAAAACGTATAAAAAGATTAAAATCTTGGTTTTGATTGATCAGATTTTGTAGCAGAACCGATCTGAACAATATATTCTCATACTGTAGCATTTCTTTTAAAAAATGTATACCAAATTTCGTAAAAATATAAGTATTCCAACTTTGTGGCAACGCTGTTTAGGGTATGGAAATATAAACACACCTCTGTTGGTTAGTGTTTCTTAAGACATTCGAGTACTGGCGCACAACACTTGTGGCACCTAGTCGTATTCCCTTAGGCAGCCACGGGCTGTTTTACATTAAAAAATACAGAAGTAAAGCAGTGGAAATAAACTGAAATGTATTTCAAGCGCAAAAACAGGGAAATACCTTTGCCGCAGAAGCAGTCAACACAACAAACACAGTTGTATTGACAGGAGTGTTTGTAATTTATTTTCTTCTTCTTCAACTTTCAACCTTGTCTGTTTACCCTTTCACTCGACTGACGACTGCCTTATCGCACCTGCTCAGTGCGGCTGTAACTCCTTCATGGTGCGTGACCTGCTGCCTGCGCTGACAACAGCTACACGAGTGACACACATACACATATGCATGCGTGAATGTGACCCCACATGTGTAAGCAAATGTTTTGCTTGTTATTTATCATTCACTCGTCTTTGTTATCCTCTTAGTCGACCGCCAACCACCCAAGCTATTTGCTCCTGCTTGCTGCTTTCAACTCCATACCGCCGCACATTTCCAATTATCATTTGCCACCTGCCACCGACCATGCCGCCATTTGTCTTCGCTGCGCGCCCGAAAGCAAGGATTATCCGAAATATTGCCGGCGCCCAAGTCGGGGTTTGATTTTTCTGTCTGTCTTCAACTCCATGTGTCGCACGCAGCCGGTAGCTCCATGAACCTACAACTGAATCCCGGCGTCATTGCGCCACCGACTTCGTGTGTAGGCCTACACTTGGCGCTGCTTTGCATACTTCCACTCGCAAGCAAGAATGACAGCGCTCATTTGCTGCCGAATCACCTACCTACAGACACCCTTACTAGTTTTCCTAGGTAATTCAGCTTTGTTGTTGGTGTCTTTAATGCTGGCTCAGCGTTGTTTCTGATGCTGTTGTTATTGGTGTTGTGTTTGGGTTGAAAGCAGCGTCAGCTTGTTTTACGAGTTGTTTGAAACTTGCTTCCAATTGTTGTTGTTGATTTTCCACTTGTTGTTGTTTTTATTGCTCGTACATTTGTTGTACATGCTCTTAATGTTGCCATAAACAGAATTGTAGTAGTGATGGCACCTAGTTGACTACAGCGCTTGTAGTAGTTGACGTTCCCGCTGTCGTTGTCACAACCGGTTGTCGGCTAGTCAAGCAGGGAAGCGGCATTAGGGTACAGTGTAGCAAAGAACACAATTTTAATACAAATATCGCATTCAACTTCAACATGGATTAAACCATAACCAACGTTGAGATGGGATAAAATCTTTCAAATTTTATAAAAATAATATTAGTATTTTGTTTGGGAGATGAGAAAGGCTGAATGGAATGAGATTAGGAAAAGTAGAATCAAGGGGTACATCGACGGCTCGATAACGTCGTAGGGAATTGGTGCAGGAGTCGCAGGACCACGCATCGAACTCTCCATACCTATGAGAAGTTTTCCGAGAATTTTTCAAGAAGAAGTCTTTGCCGTAAGTCAGTGGGTAAAGATAAACCTCTAAAGCAACTATCGCAACGTGCGTATAACTATACTTAGCGGTAGTCAAGCAGCACTTAAAGCAATCTATGAGATCACATCGCTTCTGCTGCAGGAGTGTAGAGAACGACCGAACAGCCTAAAGAAAGTAACCAAGTGCAGCTCATCTGGGAGTTCGGTCACAAAGGTATATATAAGGGCCTAGCTTCTTGAGCCAAGCTTCTTGTGCAAAATAGCGTTTCTGCGATAGGGAGCTTCAAACTCCAGAACACCTGTTAATTGACTGCAGCAGTCTGCAGACGCAGGATAAAGGCGCTTGGATCCATGTATCCAGATAAAGATCACATCGCCTCAGTAACACCTAGCAGTATATTGGAATATTGCTGGGGCTAGGTTGGTCGTTTTGACTTAGTAGAAGGCACAATAGACCTTAGGTCGTGGTGTAATCCTCATATATTTATCACACCTTATTTTAAGGTCTGATCAACGTTGACCTCATTTTGAGTCATACATTTGGTGTACCTTTTCTAATTAAGTTAGAATTTAAGAGGTTGGGCTAAGTTTACAAAAGGAATCGACAACAATATGCGGCAACAATGACTTTAGTCTTGGCATTAGATCAAATCACTTATTTCGGAAGATTTCGTATAAGTATAATAGCAATTTTTCCGATTTTCGAAGTAGCCTCCAAAATAAAAATATTTGCTTTCAGAGTTCGAAATTAGGCTTATTAGAATCAATAATATTTATTATACATAGTTAGTTGCTAAAAAGTCGCACTTTTTTTTATAAATTCTCTTTCATAAAGTTTCATCTTCGATGTTTGAAATAAAGTAGTGAAATGAACCTCAAAAAAAAAAAAAAAGACCAAACTGTGTTATTGGTTGTATTTAGTGTGTGTTATGGGGATATCAAAAAAATTGATTTGTTCTAATGCCCAGCCGAATAATGTACAGAGCAATTAGTGTTTGAAAGCTAATTTTGTCAATATATACTTCTGTTGAGTAACTTTTAATCGATGGGTATTTTCGAAAAATAGCTTTCCTAGAGCACAACCGAAAAAAATTGTTAGAGGGTGAGGCAGTTTTTTTTTGTTTATGATTTTCTCAAACCAAAAACTGAAAACTGAATGAAGTTTTGAGCTCATATTGAAATATTATGTTACTTACTGAGTACTTTACACTATGACTGACTATTTGTGAAATACACAAATCGGTACTGAGTAGATTTTATTGGTGATATCAACAAGTCCCACTGTGCTTGAGATTGTGCGCTAAGTAAAATGTACCCGTATATTTCTTTTTTACTTGTTTACTTGCATCCCGTTGATGAACAGCGCTGCTGCTGCCGCTGCAGGAAATAATAAGAACTTATGCTGATGTATTCAGTCAACGCTTGGATGAGTGCAGAGGAAACCATGCAACTGGAAACGGAATTCGCTTGTAGAATGATTCCATAAACCTTACCACTTACGAAATGGAGAATGTCTGCGTGTGTGTGTGTACATGGTAGGGCTGCAATGTGTCGCTTTAAATGTGCCAACGAATCAGAATTTATGAAGAAACAAAAGGTAGAAGGTAGCTCGCGGATAATGGTACACGCTAAAAATGATGGTTGTTGTTTTTTTTCTGAGTACACGAAGTTGAAGTTGCCACGTAATCGTTTACTTTAAGGTGATCGCACACTCGTGTGAACAAAAAGTTGGCTTTATATGCAAATATAAATTTTTTTAGCGCAGGAAAGAGGTATATAGGGGCAAATATGATGAGCATATGCACATATATGTTTATGTATTTTTGCATTTATGTGTGTATTTATGAAGCATAGCCTTGCTTTAACCCCTTATTGTGTCGTCAAAGTCGAGTGAAGACCTACACCAACAACCACATTTACATATTTAATTACAACTCACTACTTCATTATAAATATATATGGGCTTGTATTTTATGTAATCTCCACTGCACACTTATCTTTCTGTTGGTCTGTCAGCCGCTTGTCACATTTTAATGCAATCCAGCTCTCATCTGCTGCCGCTGTGCTCAGCTGAGCGCTTTGTGCTTTCTGCCAGCCTGGCACTTCTCGATTGCAATTCGGACGATTGCTGTGACGGCCCGAAGTCAAGCATTAAATGTATTTTCTGTGGTGATTAATGGCGTATTTGTAATCTCACATGAATCGATTTTTTCACCACACCACTTGGAAGCTGGATCAAGCTCTACTAGCAAATAGTCGGTTAAGTTTAATTTTAGTTTACTGCTCAGCATTGATGCTTTATAAGCGAATGTCACTGACGTGTGAATGCCGTTGTAATTTGCAGTGAAATATTTCGTTGCATTTATTATAGACAATTCTCTGACAAGTTGTGTTCGTTGTAATTTCCACAAAGTGCCGATTATTATACTTTCATTAAGAAATTATAAAATCTTTAATGACAAATTAAAATTGATACGACTACTTTTATGAGTATATTAAGAAATAATGACACGTTGAGAGCTAAATTACCAGCTGTCCATTCAAATGTCAATTTAATTAGGTAACCAAAATTTAATTTCAGTTGAAAGCAAATCGCTTTGAAGCTTCTGAAAAACATTTCTGCTTGTTATATAAGATATTTCATAGTACGATGAACAATCTTGGGTTAGTTAGGTTAAGTAATTGGACTGATATATGTGAGTAAGTAAGCCACGAATAGTCCAATTGAATGGCTAGAAACGCTGGTCTATTATGGTCCTTAAGCCTGCCAAGAATTTTTTTGAAGTTTTCAACATCAATTCCAAATAATTCGCTTGGTTTGTTGAAGGTATGACAACCGAGATGCTTAAACCTTATTCTAGTGACCGGAGAGAGAGACATACTCTGCGACCTGCCAGGGTATTAATTACTTGATAAGAGAAAAACGGGCTTCACATCACCCACATTCGCCGAGAGTCACCTTTACTTCTTCTTCTTCTTTACTGACGTAGACACCGCTTACGCGATTATAGCCGAGTCAACAACAGCGCGCCAGTCGTTTCTTCTCTTCGCTACGTGGCGCCAATTGGATATTCCAAGCGAAGCCAGGTCCTTCTCCACTTGGTCCTTCCAACGGAGGTCTTCCTCTTCCTCTGCTTCCCGCGGTGGGTACTGCGTCGAATACTTTCAGAGCTGGAGTGTTTTCATCCATCCGGACAACATGACCTAGCCAGCGTAGCCGCTGTCTTTTAATTCGCTGAACTATGTCAATGTCGTCGTATATCTCGTACAGCTCATCGTTCCATCGAATGCACCTTTACTTAGTTGGCGGAATAACTCGTCCATCAGCTCAAATCCAAATAAGACCACCTAATAATAGTGTTGATCAGCGAAATTTTATCCTTTGATCATTACTTGACAAATTCATATAAATAAAAAAGTCGTGTTAAAAATTGAAGTCGATCGGTTCAATTTTTTTTTTTTTAATTTCGAAACTTCTGAGGATTTATCCAAATATAGTTCGAAAAATACGCAAAAATAATCAAATAGTGACTTATAAAGCACGGTCTTTGTTCGTTCTCCTGGTATTTTGTTCTCACTGCTATTCAGCAGGTTGGATAAATGTTTCCTCCATAATTTTAGTATACTATGGGCATTAGTCCCTAGATCACCTCTGAGGGCCGCATCATTTCGTAGAATTCTCGAGCTTTGTCGACCAGCTGTCAAGTTCTTCGTGCTCACTCATTTCAGCCTGTCTCCTGCAAATGCGTGTCGGTTCCCTCTTCAACACTGGGTATCTATCGCATCCCGCTCGTGTTGTGGTCAATTGTAACATTGCGAGATAGGGTATGTTTTCTTTCCGCTGCCGTACGGCCGCTCCTCATCTTATTGGCTGTACTTTTAGCTTTTCCGAAAAGTAATGGTTTCGTTTTTAGACATATTTAAGGAGCTTTAAATGCCGTCTCACAGTTCTCTTATACTGATTTGCTGGTGAGCAGGAGTGCAGCTTCTCGACGATGAACCTTCCTTGTGCTTATTGACTCATTCATTCGTTAGTTTTGCAACTGCGTCCTTATTCTCTCATTAGTTATTATTTTCACTAAAAATCGGATTGAAAAGCGCAGCAAACGATCCATAATGAGCGCGGCTAATTACTATATAATTTGCTTTTCAGGGAAGAAAAACCAAACAGTATTGTAATTTATTTTAATTAATACATCTCATTTAAGTAAATATTAGTGCTGAAATGAAACTCGAAAAATCCTATGGAAAAAAGTTAAATTTTATTTGAACTCATCCATTCGTGTAGTTTCGCGAATTGTGTGTGCATTTTAATTTTCTGGTTTTGCGCATCCAAACAATTAAATTACAACTCGTAACTCAGCAAACTTTTTTAATTACTAAATGCTCTCGGTAAATACAAAATAATTAAATTTCCACTTTCAGTTGCAATTGAAATTAATTCATTGTTATTTAAAAGCTCACGCACACACAGCCATAAACATGCACAACTCACGCCTTTTCCCGGCAAACTTAAGTGTACAATTATAATTAATTACATTTTCGCGTGGGCAGGTAATTGATTAATATGCTCACATTTTGTTTAACCCTCATTTGCTGCACAAACAACCATGTAACGGTATTAAAAAAGTTCGTACTTCCTTAGTAGTGCCAACGCCGCATTGCCAACTGAGATTAATTTCCTGATTTTGAAGTTTTTATCTCACTCGAAAGTAGACGTAAGGCTTTGACTGTTATAATTTATACAAATTAACGTAAAAATAAAAGTGAAGTAAGCGAAAAAATATGCTATTCTTATAACTTCAATTAAATTACAATTTTTTAAAATTATTTTCCGATTAATTAAATTATCGAATGCTTTTACCACTGCCACCTACCACTCTCCTGTCGAAACAGCATTTAGATATCTCTAGCAACTGCAGCGCCTCTAGGTTAATGCATTAGTTAACGGACTAGCGAGTTGAACAACTCATACAAGTAGTTTAAACGAGCTGGTAGCACTAATTAGTTTTCTGAGCACATATAAGTTATGATTCAACGGATGGAAAATGTTTTATTCATATAATGTATGAGCGCCTTCAACATAGGCTTCTTTTGAGCCAAGACAAGCATGCCAAGGTTAAACCCTTTTCCATACTGATGTTATATGTCTCAATTGAGATGGCCTTCGGCTTGGTTTCGGGTTATTTTTAAAACGCAATTTTCTGGCTTATTGCACATTTTCGACGACGTATTCATAAATCTATGTTTCGTTACCAGTAATAATGCCTTTTATCAATGTAGAACACTAGAACTCTTTCGATTGATTTTGGGACAAAAGGCTTTTGCGACAGCGCATAAACCGATGGTGATCCGGCGCTGGCCTAGCTTCCGCGAAGCTCTACTATATAGTAGTAGAACACAAGAGGATACGGGAGCACCGACCCACCCTATTCTACGATAGCTGTGCCTTTCCTTGATAGCTCATCAGCTTTACAGTTTCCTGCGATTCCGCTGTGGCCTGGCACCTATACCAGTCTTATCACAAAGACACCCGATGCTGTTGATAGCGAGGTTAGGTACTCTTTGACCAGACCTGAAGGCATTGTTAATGAGTTCAAGGCTAGTATCGCTGTTCTGCTATCTGAGTGGATGGTCACTTCTCTGAAGGAGACTGCATTCCGCCTCCGCCTCGGCCTGGAAGACACTGCAATAGTCAGGAAGTCTGAAACTGGATTTAATAGAGAGCTCCTGAGAGTAAAACCCTTCAAAAACTTTCACCTCAAGTTAAAGGCGTAAAGAAGCTTACTGCCCCTCTCCATCAATGGCTTCTTCCCAATCACAACTCTCTTGCCAGTATATAGGTAGAGAAAGAGCCGCAAGAGTTCGGTTTGGCGGTTCGGATCCGATGTGAAGTGAAAGTGAGAATTTAAAGATCGAAAATGAACGAAATGGTGATAGCCTCCGAGATATGTCGTACGAAAATCACCAGAGTGATATTGAAATCGCAAAAAACTTGAATTCCCACAAAATTTTTTTGTCGAAATGTTGCTTTTAACCCTTGTGTTCGAACTGTTTTTTTGAATGTTGGTTTGTTGGCGTAGGCAGCGGCAAAAAATTTACGTTAATTTCGGAATAATATGGCTTCCAGTTCCCTATTAGAGTGCTTAGAAGGCTTAGAATAAGCCTAATAATTGCAATCACGTCTCTTTGGAATATTATATTCATTATAGAACCATACGAAAGTCTCACTTTTATGGAAAAAAATATTATATTTCTTAAGCCCTCTTTAATCCTGTTGTCTTTTCATCCGAGAAACCCTACAAAGCATATTTTGCCATACTTCACGAGACATAAAAGAAATATCATACCACCATGTGTACTTAGATGTATGTACGTAAGTGTATATATGTATGCGTTAATCAAATTCTGCTCACGAGTATAATTTCGTAAGGTAATTAATAATCACCTTGAGTGAAAGTTAGGGATTTAAATTTTATGTAGTTAGAGTCCAAATCTAAGGGTCACCAGCTCCCTGATATACATACTTATACACACATACATATCTGTGCATGTGTACATGAGATTTACATGTCAATGGAGCTAATTCAGGCACCGCTTCAAACCAATTGCATTCAAAACATTCAACCAACCATTTATCACTCACCTTTGGCGTAGACTATATCTCTTAACCTGTCAAGTTGCTGAGAAGAGAGCATGTGTGTGTGAGTGAGAAAGTAAACAGTGGTGTGTGGAAACTTGTCAGTCGCATACATCATCTGCGCTGTTGTTTTGCTGCTCAAGTCGCAATTGTTTAGTTGTTGTGATTTTATAATTAACTTCTGCTAACGGTAAACCGACCGCTGGGTAAATGAAGTGTTGGCTGTTTTCACTTTGATTATATTTTCACGACGCTCACTCTCTAAGTGAAGCACTCTCTAAATCAAAACATCCTCTTAATGGGTTATATGTGCAGGGTAAACATCGGTTGTACCTTTTTGAATTTCGGTTTGAATAAAAATCGCGATTCGATTGCACTTAGCTCAATTTAAGCAATTAAAGCACTTTAAAATACCTTTACATTTTTTGGAGCATTTCATTTATTTGTTTATTTTGCAACTGCGTATCGTCTGCTGTTTGTTGACTCTCTTTCTTTCAGTCCGTCTGTGGGTTTATGCGTATTTACCATTTCTTACTTTGCTTCCCATCTGCCGGCGCTACAATGGAAAATCTGATTTACTTAAAATTTTTGTGAAGAGTTGCACAAGTAAATTGAACTTTTCCTTTTTGCCTTTTCACTTTTTCTCTTTTCACATAACCTCTCCTCCCCTTCCATCAACTTTTTTCTTTTGCACTTCTCTCTTCCATTTCAGTTTTCTGCAACTTTTTCTTCGTTTTCGTCTTCATCAGTTTTGTTGATAGGTTTCCGCTTAAACGGAAGTTGATTTTCGCAATTTTCAACATTGGCTCTGTCATCGAAATTGCGAATTCGTGTCAATATTTGTATGCGAAACTGCCACTGCTTTATTTTCCATCTTCCGTTTTCCACTTAATGCTTTATGACTTCACCTGTAAGTTCGGCTGTATTTAATTTAGCCAACTTCCGAAGTTCTTCAGTTGAATATGTTCACAAGGGTTGTTGTGGATTTGCCAGATTGATTGATGGTTGCATAGAACAAAAACAAAAACTCAAAAGAAAGAAGTAATATATTATTGTTAGAATTTAAAACCATATAATTTTTCTAAGTGCATGAACTGCCTATGGGACATCTAACAATTTACAGTTTACTATGCATTTTCACCATTTTAAAAATTCTCCTCTGATAAGGCTGACTGGCTTTAAAACATGCATTAAATCATTGTCAAATGCTAATATTATATTACTCGCTTGATAAATTACAAAAAATTACAAAATTTTTCTGTACAAGATTACGGAACATAATTTCAATTAATTTCTGAGAGAGAAAAAGGCATATCCATGAACACTTAGTATGCTCAAAGCATTGAAAACTCATTTGATATTTCCCTGGATTTTAGAACCAAAAATAATAAACCAATTTCCACCAAAATATTTTAACATCGTCTTACAATTGAGCTGGTAAGGGAAAAGAGATATCGGGTTCAGCCAGATTTATGTAGATTTTGTAAGATGATAGATATAGCGTATATAGTACATAGAAACGACGTGAATTTTCTTACGCTGTGGCTATTATACTGGCACTGCTGCCAGGTATAATAAGAATAGTTTTTATTGCTACTTTATATTTATATTTTCAAGTTTCTCTACAGGCCGTGGAAAACAATATAAATCTTGTTTTTTGAAGTTTTCGAAGAAAGTCTTACTAATGTGCCTCTGGTAAACCTGCACCTAACTCTGTCCTACGCTTTAGTTGCACTGTTGTTACACTAGTATAAGCAATGCTTTCACTTGCTTTCACTAAGAAAGCTGCCATCAAAGACACTCTTCCACACATAGACTTACAAACTCATGACCACAAAGTGCAGAAAACAAACATCTTTCTCTGCTATTTAAACTAAAATTCTATTACAACAACTTCGCTGTCATTTGCAAAATTTCCTTTTCACTCGTGTTTGTGCAGTAAACAGCGCTAAGCAGAGGGGTGGGGGTAACGCGCGTATGAATCGGCGATGCGGTGTGACCTTTTCACTTCCGTGCGCACGCTGCGCTGCCGCAATGTAAATTTAATTTCCGCCAGCGCTGCACAGAGTTTGATTTTTTATTTTTTCTTTATCTTTTTGCTGGAATTTTTGTTAGGCGACTTGTTCTTTGCTGCGTTGTGAATTATTGAAAGAGAAAACTCTTGCAACTGACACTTGTGGCATGAGTTTGAGTGGCTGTTAGCGACAACAAGCGACTTGGTTCAACTGCCATTTAAGGCGGCTGAAAGACACGCTCTCTTGCTGCTAAGTCGCTATTTTATGCGCTTAGTGTGATTTCTATGGCTGCTGATACGCCTAAAATTAGACTATGCAGTTGCTGTAGTTTGAGGATTTTAGCATTACGACATATTGCTTTTGTTGTAATAATTAAAAGTTTTGCACGCTCATCAAATAGTAAAATTCACTTTTTCCCCGCTGTGTATGTGTGCGTGTGTTTGTGGCTGTTCTACCGAATTACCTTTGTTCCTGTTTGTGTGCGGCTCAGCTCTTTGCAGCTGCGCCTGAGGTTAGCATCTCCGTTGTGTTGCTGCCATTAGCTACGGAAACTCTCTCTAGGTAAATTTAATTGAAAATTTCGAGCGGAAGCTAAATTGAAAAGTTTCCCTTTTACTATTCGCTGCACACGTACACAAACACACGTGCTTAAAGCTGCTGTTCTGCGTTGATTTCGTCGAAGACTTTCACCCACAACTGCCACTGACTTTCGCCGGCTTTTGTTTGTCGTGCCAGTGCGCCAGCGCTTAAAAAAATATCGAATTGTTTTACTGACATCACAAAACTTAGAAATCCAGATAGAAAATATGTGATTGTTTGTTGTAATTGTGAACATTTTCTTATCCATTAATTAGAACTTGTTTTTGCAGTTTTGCAAACAATAAGATTTACTTGTGTTCACAAGTTCGTACACATATATAAGTATGGTAAAAAGGAAGCTATTTTTAATCCGTGGAACCACCCGTGTGAGAGACATGAGTTGGGAGTAGATTAAGCTTAGCCGACTAAAGTTTCGCACTCCTTCTTACGATGATTCATCATACAATAAAAAAAATTATATACATATGTATATTGAACTAAAAAAAACTGTCGCACACTACCTCGATAATTGAAGTGGAATATTAATTAAAAACTGAATCTTTATTGTCGAAAGTAGAGAATAGTAGCCTCAGAAGGCATATAAGACAATAAAATTTAATGAGGACCAATACTTCATTGCACTGAACATCATTTATCAAGTTAGCTCTGAAATATCGCCCTTTTAAATCATTTTAAATTACTTTAGTTCATTTTTTAGCAGCCGTTGTTGTCTCATAGACCTCTAGAGTTACTATAGATATCATCTCAGACCTCTGTAGCCAACATTCTTTGAAATACATGCTATTTATTTACCTCGTCTTTTTTCAGATAACATCTCATTGCAAGAAAGCGCCGATTAGGTATAAGTAGTTAAATGATGGCGAACTTTGTATACACTATACATCAGATATGGCAAGGTCTTTGGCTTTTGTGTCAGAATTTAGCGTTTATGTCAGCACTTAGCTTTGATTAGTAGTCAGATTATAGTTTGTTCATGAGCAATCCATTATAAATATAAGAGAATCCTCTGGGGATTCCTCAAGGCATAAAAACCAGCTCGAAAAAAATATAAGCTGGAATGAGAAACATCCAACAAATTTATGGTGATTTGAAATTGGAATTTCTGGACAATTAAAAATACATTTGACTTTCCTTTAATACTTGAAATAATTTCTTTCGATGAAGGATGCAGATCACCGTGCAAAAAGTTTGTGTCCGCGTTTTTTGTGAGGTTACATCATCAGACTAGAAGTTCCAATTGGACACAGCCCAAAAGCTTGAAGGTGAAAAATTGTTTTTTCTTTATGCATACTCTATGTTCAAAAAGTAGTACGACTTTAATATATCTACTTAACTGCGATAAATATTATTGTGAACTTTCTGTGAGATATTTTCAAAGGAAAACTGGGACTCAGTTTCTTTCTATAAGCATCATTTTAATTGTATATCTTCTTAACTCATTTTTGTACTACCAATTTTACTCATTTTATAATTATTCTCTTCTCATTGCAGGTGAAGTGGAGCGCCTCCTTAAGGAGTATCGTCAAAATCAGGAACTAGTACGCCGTATCGGCGGTCATTACTATCAGATCATTTATCCGGTGCAGCTGCGGCACCACGAAAAGATGGGCATATCAACGCGTGAAGTGAGCCCACCAAAGGTACGAACACGAAAACGTTTGCGTTACTTAGAAATGCGTAAGCGTAGAAAACGTAATATACGTACTTTAAACAATTTGACCGGAACGGTAGGTGCATTTAACATACTACAAACTACATTCATACATTCATACCCACATACTTACATACATGCGTACTTATCTATCATTCATACAAACCCTGCATACATACTGCTTATTCGAAAATTTATTTCATCATATAGCTCTCACACACCTGGAACTGCTAATCATGGCTTCAGTTTTGATCATAGCCCTTCATTTTCCTGCGCTCAACTCTTTTTTTTCCCAAATTTCGTTTTCGTATTTAATTTTTAGTTTGACATATACATTTATATGTCTATATTTACCTAAAATACAAATTAGCGTAACACCACTTTTCATTAGTTGACAGGCGTAGGAAAAACGATATCATAGAAACCACTGACATTGAAACAAACTTTAAAGTTTGGTTAGAAAACGGTTATATGTTGATTTATCAAGCACACACAATGAAAAAAAAATTGAATTTTTGTTACAAAATGGTTACATATTGGTTATTATATCTGACAGCGACTTTCGATTTTTTTGTGTGATGACGCTGTTTTGCATTTTAGGTGGCAATATGTAATCTTTTTATGCTGTAGGATGTTGTTTTCAATACCTCACCTCCAGGACGGTAATTTCTGATCATTAATAAATCCAAATTATTCATAAAATTATGCTAAAAACAATATACGAGTAACTTACATACTTTGATACAGGCTAAGTATTTCTCAAGCTGGGTACAAGCCTCATTATATCTCTGTTATGAGCCGCTTACCATCTTCGACTATAATGTATACAAAAATGCGTTTTTTGACCATTTGAGCTGTACACAATAGCAGTCTCCTTCTTTAATAAACAAGTTCTCCTAGATTTCGATCTCACCGAGAGTAGTATTCAAGACAAAATAATAAATACGGTATTTTTCAAAGAACCACCGGGTACATTCTTTCAAATGCAGATAAAAAATGAAGTGAGGCATGTGTTTGGTAAGTGAGATGCTCTCTGAGTGACATGTTATCATTAGATCCCATACAGGCTAGATTAGGTTAGAGTAGGAATTAAAGCTAAACGGCGGGAGAGGAAATAACAGTTGCAGAGTCATAGCCAAGTATTTTGCAATATCAAAAACTAACTACTACTAATAATCCTAAAATTGGATCTCTTATTTCAATGAATGTAGTTGACAACCCCATAATTTGTTGTTCTGATTTATGTCAGCTAATTCCGCTAAATTGCTTAAGCTATGAGATTCAAGGTTTTTCAGTCTTAATCTCGCAAAGGCGACACTATTTTGAAAAAAAAAATTGTGCTGAGATGATACCTCTGCTTCTTTCAACTTCTTGAAAACTTCACTACGATTCCATGTGAGCTGGTATTTAGCTTCGTTAATCAGCGCAGACTTAATGCTTAAAAAAAGACAATTTGAGACTTATGTATATCTTCTTTCATCTTCATTACAAATATGGATTGGTCTGGGCTGAAAACACAAAACTTCAATAGTGGACTCTATCCTGTGCGAGGTCACGCCAGTTGTACATCCAGAGTGCTGACAGTTCGCTATGAAATTGGTCCTTACATTGGACGCGTGGTCACCCTTGTTTCCATTGTCCATTCAAGTGCTTCGAGTCGACGAAGCATTTCGCTGGAACCAGCGCATTTGTTTGATTTTTGTGAGCTTAACTAACAAGTAAATACGTGTCACCATAGAGCTAATACCGTTCGTGGTTTCATCTTCTTCAATATTCATAGCTCACGTGGGCGGTTCTAAAGATCTTGCGAAGAGCAGTTCTCTCAAAAACTTCAAATGCTTCTCCATCTGGAATCGACATCGTCTTTATTTCCACGTCGTACAATAGGATGTGAATAATGAGAAACTTATAGAGCTTAATTTTTATTTGCCGAAAGAGGAATCTGCTTCGCAATTACCTACCGATCCCAAAGTAGCACCTGTTGGCAAGAGTTATTCCGCGTTAGATTTCCGGGCTTAGATTATAGTTGAATTTATGTTTGTTCTAAGATATACAAAGTCCTTTACTTGGTAACCTGAAAGTACTTTGTCTTGTCCTCGATGACTGCAGGATCCACTTCTTTTCCTAGACTATAAAAGTCTGCCCTGTCTGCTATCTTACTAATGCCTACGATCTCAATATCATCTCAGTACTCCTCGCATCACTTTTTCCAGCGTTATATAGGCGCACGAGAGGAAATCCTCGAAACCTCGAAAGGCATCGAACGGCTTGATTTTGATGGAGGTGATAGTAGTTTCGCACGGATACCATACTTAGGCATGGCGTCAAATAGGCACTTCTGTCAGTGTTGTTAACAACGGCTTTGAACCAAAAAAGGGCGATTTAAGTGGTCTTCTTCAGGATTTGACTTATTGTAAAAATCTGATCTATCGTGGAGTTTCTAGGTCTTCTCTAGACGACGGGTCTAAAGCACACTGGCACCTACATATTAATAAGAAATATTTCTTATTTATTTTACATCATTTCAACAATCATTCCCTAACACTGAGTCACTCATTTTGTATAAAAATTTCAACATTGCAACACTGACATTATAAACAGATCATAAAATCATGAAAGCTGTAACATTAAAGTGAAAAAATGTGGCACTGAATAATATTCAGTTTTCATAAGTAACAAGATATAATACCGTTTAGCAACAATAGTAACGCAAAAGAAAGGATAATAAATGTAGAGTAGCTTTCTAGAAGAAACTCACTCTCGTATATAAAGATATTTTTGAAAAAATTGTGTGTATAAATTTTTTTCAATTTCTTAAATTTTTCAAAATTTGTTTATGATATTTAAAATTCAATCATTCTTAGTGAACCCCTTGCCATACTCACATTCCCCCAATCACCGCGTTCATAATCACAATGCTCTGAATTTCGAAATTTATTTAACACTTCAGTTAACTCGGTGACCATTTTATGTGCAAATTGCAAAGTTTTCAAAACAACGTAATGCCGAAATAATTTTATTTTTAATTTTTCCACTGCTTTGCATAAATTTGACGTAAAGCAAAAATCGCATTGTTGTTGTTTTTGCGCCAGTAAACAATTTCATTTGGTATTCGGCACGCATTTCGAATTCAAATTAACTTAATGTCGGAAATATTTGCTCTCATGTAAATAACATGCAGACAGCAAACGACAGACGCACGAGCCAATAACGGCCAATTACAACTCGACAGGCAAATAAACGCGTAAAGCAACCCACGTGATTACATGCATTCAGAATACAGCACAAAAACAAATAGAATTACAAAATCGGCAGCGCAACAAAAATAAATGCTACAAATAAACGTAAAATGTTTGTTCTTTCTGAAATTTTCGCTCTTCGAAATATTTCCAATTCGTTTGTTGTTGTTGCAGAACGCTTGCTTTGTCGGCATATTTCACGATTTAGTCGTAACAATAACAACAACAAAATGCTTGTGAATTTGTATGAATAGCCAGCAAGCGCCGGAGTGCAGCCGCCGCCACTCCTAACGCAGGCTGCTTGGTTTAGCAGAGTAATTAATAATCTCCTGGGACAGGCTCAATCACAACTCGTGGCTTATTGAGAGTGAGTTAAATGTGATTTACTTTTGCAGCAATTACCCAAATGAGTAGGAATATTGATAAGGTAGCCTGGATTCGCCGATCCGCCTTGATGTTGGCGTTAGCGTGGGGGCGTGGGCCTTGCCTTAATGGGCTATTTAAATGTTGGAGCAAGAACTGTAATTGTGAAGAAGCGATTTGCATACCGTGAAATAACTGTGTATGCGTGCAGCTGTATTGTGCGTAAAACAAATGCGTAAAACGAAGATGGCGGCTGCAAAAATGTTTTAATGTTTAATTAATTTGCGTGAGGATTAAGGACACTTCGAGTTTATTCAAACCGAATTTGAAAAAGTTGGGCTTTTCTGGCGCATTCAGTTTAGGAATGAAGAAGTAGTTTTGAAACTTAGAAATAAATTAAATTTTGAATATTACAGATGTTTGGAAAATATTTAAAAACCATTTAGCAAAAATTAAAAAAAAAGTATATGTATATACATATATATATATTATCTATTCTCAAAAAATAAACGGGAAAACTTTAAAACAATGCTTAAATGTATACTACAAGGTGCGTTCCAAAGTAAACAGGACTTTTTGAATTTAGCGCCCCCTGGTGGTGCCATCTATATATCGACTGGTGCGTTATAGTCTGCTATCTTTATCGATTGTCCAGTGAGAAATGAAGTTAATTGCGATTTCAGTGTCAGTTTTTTTGTGTTATCGGTGCGAAAATGAGCTTCGAACAAAGAGTCAAATTTAAATTTTGTTTTGCTCAGAATCTAACATTCGAAGGACATCATGAAAGAGGTCAAAAAGGACAAAAACTTCCTTTACAATATTGTGGCAGGTAACGAAACACGGTGTTTCCAATATGATCCCGAAAGGAAACGCCAGAGTGCTGATTGGAAGGCACCGGACGATCCGAAACCCAAAAGATCGCGCATGGAGAAGTCAAAAGTGAAGACGATGCAGGTTTGTTGTTATGATTCCAAGGCTATTGGCCACGAATAATTTGTTCCATCTGGCCAAAACGTTAATGCGGTATTGTACCTTGGAGTTTTGAAGCGTTTGGTGCGCCGTATTCGACGTGTTCGGCCCGAATATCACATAGATGAAAATTGGCGTTTGTTGCACGATAATGCACCGTCTCATCGATTGGCGCTTGTGACCGATTATTTGACCAAAAATTACATTTTAACCATTAACCACTCCCCGTATTCACCTGATATGGAAAGCGTTATGCAGACATAGAAGCTATTCAAAAGGCCTGGACCGGCATACTGGCGGCCATACCGGCCAACGAGCTAAAACACTCGTTCGACATGCTTTTGGACCGTGTGTTTTGAAGCAGAAGGAGACTATTTTGAATAAAATAAATTGGTTTTGCCAAAAAAAAAACATTTGTTCTGTGTTTTTTTTTTTTTTTTTTTTTAAGTCCGGTTTACTTTGGAACGCACCGTGTATATCAAGTTTTTATTAAGAGATAATAAAGTATGTATATTATGTAAGACGACTAATGTATACTATACTTGCATATTGTACTAGCCGGACTACTAGCCTTAGGTAGTATAAAGGTAGTGCTATCCTGAGCTTTTATAACTGTGTTGATGATTTGAAGATTTCTAATATTTTTTCTTAAGAAATCGGATGTATATTTGTTATATATATATGGGTTACTTATTATCCAGGTGAAATGTTGGAGTAAATACTTGGACATAGTGTCACACCCATAGAAACCGTCTTTCATATTGGCGAAAATTGCGATTGTCAGTTTTGATATGATACATTTTTCTCCAGCAAAATCTTTAGTCATGGACAGGAATAAGTAATAATCATTTGATTCGAACTATAAGTAGGATGCATAAAAACCTTGCACGTAAGCTCATAAAGCCTCTGTCTAGTAACTTTCGATGTGTGCTTTGACGTTCTCCTGATAGAACAAAATTTCTACCTTTATTATCCAAAGCTGGCCACTTCTGGGCGGTTGTTTCTCGATTACCGCTTCCGTCGTTTTGACGACGACATACATCACGCGTCTGTCTGTATCTAGCCTCATTTAAATGATTCCCAACGATGTTTTGTGCCACGTTTAGCTCCTGAGCAATCGAAACAGTGCTTATATGACAGTGGAACTTGACGATTTTCATTATTTTATCCCTTTTTTTTGTTAATTTACCAATGTGATGGCAATAAAATTGCGAGCGATTGCCCTGACTTTGCACCATCGGACTATCATTTGTTTCGGTACACTGATTAAATAATGTCTCAGCGGAAAAATGACAAAAAGTGGTCGATATGTACATATGAGGGTACATATTTGGTTCACTGAAGTTTATTATAAATATAAAAAAAAAAAATAAGTTGTAGTTTGATTAGAAATACGAAAAGACTTTTTCGACTACGCTATATACAATAATTAGAAATACTATATCTTTCCATTAATATTCACGTGACCTTAAGTTAAACTTTCTTTAGCCATACAAGCTGAAGAGTATCTCAGAAAGAATTATTCGATCAATGTTTCTACTCTCACACTCAAAACGAAAAATCGAACGAAATCTATCAAATCAGTCCGTATAATAAACGCTGTTAAGTGTGTGGTAGAAGAATTTTGCTAAACTTAAAAGCAGACTAATAAACTTCAGTATTTGCTATTGCTCTCAACGTTGGTATATAGTTAAACAGCGCACAGCCAGCAAACATTATCACGCGTGCAAACTCTCGATTAATCTGTGTCAGCCATTTGTTAAAGCTCAGCTATACATAGCTAATACACTTAAGTTGGCCATTAATTAATACAAAGTACGGATATGCCAGGCAATGCCAAAGTGCCATCAGCGGCGAACAGCAATGCACGAGCAAATGTAGATATGTGCGATTCTGAACGTACACATACATACATGCATACAGAGATACTTTGGTCGTGCATTAGTCCTAGAAAAGCCTGAATGTTGATTGCAGTAAGGCACGTGCGGTGGCATTTAAAATTGGTGGAAGATGTGTACTCGAACATTTGAGTGGATTTGTGCAAGTATGTGTGGTGGGCGTGCACATTAAGGTGTGAAAAATTTGTTATAAATTTTTCTCAAAATTGAATTAATATAATTAATTTTTCCCAATAACCTGTTACTCTTGTGAACGATTTTTAAAATATTCCCAAAAAAAATTATTTTAAAAGAATTTTTTAGTTCTGCTAACCCTAACTTTTATTTAGAATCTCCTGCAACCAAAAAGTTCCTGTAATATTCTAGTCGGGCCTTTAAATCTGATTGAACAATCTGAAATGTTGAAAATTTTTCTGAGAAGAATTCGAATTTATTAAAGGGTCTTGCTGCGGTTTAATATTCTACTGTTTGCAATAAAACACAAACATACTTATATTTTGCCAAATTTCGATTTGTCATTCCACTAGTTTTCGGACATAGTCGATGTTTTATTGATTGCAACCTTTTATCTTCTAGATACGAGTTGTTAGTGTGGTTGACCCTATGCTTCAAAAGAGCTTCAGACTCGTGTTAGTTTTTCAAAAGTTGCTTAATTTTGTTTCTGGGAAAGGTTCACACTGAGATCATTTAATTTATCACTCGGACTTTATGCCGTTCCAAAAATATCGAGAATTAGCTAAAATCCGAAAGCTGGTAGGGACTTCCATGTTACGGCCAAGGACTTTAGACTCATCAACGTGTACTCCTTCCTTCTAAAATTTTGGAGAGATTTATGGACGAATACATAAGGGGGCGTCCCGAGGGACTATTTAATAGGAGCGCAGCATGCTTATTGTAAAGACAAGTCAGTGGAAAGAATACATTGGAGGAGAGGGACAGTGAACTTCTATACTGATGGGTCAAGTCTTGTGGGGAAGGTTGGTGGGTTTATAGCCAGGAGATCTCTATCAAGTCCAGGTTCAGATTTCCCCACTATTGCGTTGTTTTCTAAGCCAAGATTGTTGCCATTAAGGTAGTAGTAGATTAAATGCTTCGGAGTGCAGCCTCTTTTAGTGAAGTGACCATCCACTTAGATATCAGAGCTCTGATAATAGCCTTGATTTTATTAACAGTACGTTCAAAGCTGGTCAAGGAGTACCTAACCTCGTCGTTAATGTAATCAAGTGTTTTTGTGATTAGAATGGTATGGGTGGCAGGCCACAGCGGAGTCCCAGGAAATTGTAAAGCTGGTGAGCTAGCAAGAAAAAGCAACCTAGAATAGCTGTTGGTAGAAGGTGTGTTCTACTACTAAACCAAAAGCCTTTCAGCACAAGATCGATGGCAAGAGATCTAGATATTGGCTACTAAGCGTTTTTCTAATTTATGAGTTCGAACACAGCAGTTCCTCTTTTCTATGTTTTTACAAAGGACTACATATAGCAGTCTAGGTAAGATATGTGATCAGCCATCTAACTTAAACTAACCTAACCAAACTTAGCCAAAAAGCAGAATAAATATATTTTTGTTTTTCATTATCATAGAATACGAAATAATCTGAGGGGAATTTTTAGTTGAAATAATTTTTCTCATCGCTTTAAAATTTTGTAAATCAATTGCTTAGAGCCACCCTAATGTACTTACCTACAGTCGGATATTAATGTGCACTTATTTCGGAATTTGCAACTTCACTGGCCTACTTCGCCGCTGCTCTGGGGCATGGCTCTTCATTAGAGCGCAGGGATCACAGGGCACATCTCTTTGCTCGGCTCATATAAATGTCAGTGTTAACCGCGCTTAGTAGTGGCAGTGGTGGCTTGATAATCAACCGTTTTCATATAGAAACACAGCGAGGCGCATAAAACGCAACATTTACGGCTTCATTAAATAATGGAGCACGTAATAACAATTTAAATTTTTTATTTAATGGCCGGACACGGAGCGAGACAGCAACGCGACTCCCAGGCAGCTGTGATGTATGTGCATTCGCTTCGAGTGGATGAACATATATCCCGGCGCTGTTTTATTGCAGTCCGCGTTCTTAAACTAAATCCCAACTCATGTCGAGTTATCCGCAAGAAATCTGTGATTTTTATTTGATTTATTGTTTCTAAATTGCATGGCGCGAGACGCCAGTGGCGCGAGTGGTTGCGGTGCTGCCGCCACATCGCTCGAGGAGTATAGTGAAAGTAAAAGTGGGTAATAAACGCAATGAGGATGAAATTATTATTGATCAATTGGCAACAAATGTGTGTCCCATTAAAAATAATTTACTACAAATGAAGTGACTGTTGCCGCAGCAGCTGATTCATTCTACCACCCCATGCCAGCAGTAGCTAACGGTTGAGCGCTTCTGTCCTGCTTAGCGGTTATTCCAGATTTGCTGTACATAATATTGAGTGGGTTTTGCCATTACCTAAGTACGGTGCAAAGAAAGTATAGAAGGGGACAGTGTTTGTACTTAAAAGGAGCCCATAGCTGTTGTTGTGTTGGTTGCCCGAAAGGAAAATGATTGATTGCGAAAATACGTAAAAAATCGAAATAAAAGGAAAAAGGTGAATTCGCATTGCCTAGCCACCTACATATCAACATTTTGAACAAAATAGGTTAAATAAAAAATGCTTGGGAAAATAGCCCGCAGCAAAGGAGAGAAGAGGGAGCCTTCATGCATGTTAGAAAGAAAAACAAAAACACCAAATTTGTGGCATTTGTTGGCATTGAGGGCGGTCGTACAATTTGATTTATGGCGAGAAATCAGCGCTGGGTTCGCTAAGCATTGTCCACAGCCCAAAGTACGGCGGCACAAATCTCCGCCGCACAATACAACCCCCGATTTTCCGATTTTCCGATATACCTGTACATACCACCACATACACACATGTGGGTGTGTGTTTTTTCTGTATTTATGTTAGCACATACACCGCGCGCTATAAAGATTTCGACTTAACGTTGCTTCAACGTCACTCACCGCGTTGTAAATCATGGAAAAACAAGGCTTTCTCAATATAAAGCACACACCAACGCCAGCCGAGGAAATAAATCTGCAATGTGCGAACAAAGTGTGAGAAGAAAAATAAAGGTATAAAGGCAGCAGGCGCAGTTGAGATTTATTGAAAATAAAAAATAATCGGTTAAGTAGGGTTTTAGTGCCCACCGGATGAGTATTCGCCAGAACTGCGTGTAAGGCGCTCTACCACGCCCAGCGGCGGTACTGCCAGAAGCAAGCATTAGCGCCCTCACAGGTCAAATTGAGAACTAAAAGAGTTTCTCGGAAAAAGTGCTGTGTTTCGATCCGTATTTACGATTTAGTTGATACGTACATGTAAGGAAATTGTGTTCTGTAAAATAATGTCCTTCAAAGCAAACACCAAAAGATTAGGAAATGTATGGACAAACGAATTTACACATTTGTAATATTTGATGAGAATTTCTCCAAAATTGAAATACGAAGTAACAGTAAACTTTTCGACGACTTTTGACATTTTTCTGGCGCTGATAATTACCGTAGCTATAACATCCTTCACAAATACGAACGATTTCTGAAATAAACTTTTAACGCTTAGTTTGCGTGGCAACAATCTGAACAATTTCTTCGGAGATTGCACCATTAACACATGCCAATATCGTAAAGATATTTTGTTAAATGAAAAAGTTTTCTATTCCGATCAATAAAACTTTATTCGTCACAAGAAAATGCGTCAACAACGTGGGCAAACATAATCAAGGGTCTGTATGACATACGCGCTTCCCAACATCTCATGGAAATTATTATTATGTTATTTTGAAAACAGGCAACTATTACTCGATACTAATGAAGGGGGGTAAGGGTTTTCACTTTCGAAAAATCGATTTTTTTGTCTTATCTTATTGTTTCAAGAATATCTCCTTAAAATTTTAAGTCGATAGAAGTAATATTCTTAGAGTTATCGTGTTATTAGTCTCCTGCTCTTTAATGCTCTAACTCTAACAGCTGAGGGCGGTCGGGATAGAAGTGCAGCTGAGAATGCGTTTTCTTCAAAACTACTTTTTCAATGTCCGTGTTTACTGTCATTTCGAAACTACTTGATCGATTCATTTCAAACTTTTAACACATTTTAACACATAAAATACCGCCCCAACGTTTATTAAATAATTTGTTTTTCATTAAGGGTGTTTTCCACCCACAAAATGGCGGAATTTTTAATGGAAAATAACAGTTTACACTTTAGATGGCCGCCAAAAATTTTTGAATGCAAAAAAAAAAAAATTATCAGAGAACGTTGGGGGGGAAGATTTGATGATAGTTTATCTAATTTTTCTTGGTTTTTTAATTTAAATAAAATAATTTCCAGCCGAGTTATGGTGAACACCCAAAGTGTTTTTTCTCAAGACGTTCTGGGTAAAGCACTGTTACCGGCTTTTGCCTCAATATTTCTGCATGAAAAAATTACCTTACATTGTTAAAAGTGTGCTCCATAATATACAAAGGGTCCGAATAAAATTACTCAATCCAGATTTGAGAAATAAATTCACAAAAAAAGTCTTTTTTTTACCTTGGAAACTCTCCGTCCGAATTGTCCGACATGTATTCTTTTATTGCCTTCGCTTTCTAAGTACAATGGAAAACTTAAAATTGCACTTGGGGGTAGTTTTAGGGTGGAAAATTTGACGACACCCATGTGTTAGTCCTTTGAGAACTGGAAAGCTGCGGTAACCTATATAGAGCAGATTAGGCGTCCGCCAGTCCGTGCCTTAGAGGAGACTTAAATGTTATCACTCCCTCGAAGTATTACTTAATCATGTGGTTCCGTGGGAGAGTCTGGCGCTACTATATGAACGTTTTAGGGGTGTTAATTTTTTTGTGTATTTTTTGACAAAAGTAAACTGAGTTTTAAATTAATTACACTGCTTAAAATATTATCCTTTGACTATTAATTAATTAAAATACGAATTGGAAATAATTGTTTTTTAATTAGTTATCCAATCATTTTTTTAAATTATGTTTGTAAGCTATATTTATTCAATGTTTGTTTGTTTATATAATTTTCGTAAAAAATTATGAATTAAAAGTTAAGTAAATTTTATGGACAAGCTATGCTTCACACACACAGCAACAGAAAAGTCGCATCAATTAAAAGCAAAGTACGGCAAACAAGAAATTCGGCAGTCGACGGCCTGGACAATCTGACAATGAAATCAAATTCATTTTTCACACGTAATTTTTTGCACAACAATTTAATTTGCATACAAATGCGAATACACATATGCACACACACACACACATTTTCTCATAAGTAGAAATAAATATTTTCCGTTATTTCAGCTGTAACGAATGATATTAAAAATAGAGTAATTAAGGCAACGGATTGAAATCAAGTTGCACTTTTTGTGAATACCTTTTTTCCGAAAAAAATCAGCAATTTTTTCCTTGTAATTCGTGCGTACATTATGCGCCAATGTATTTTTCAACAAATAATCGAATATTTTGCAGCGGTATTAATAAATAAAACAGCGTATATTTTGGGTGAAAATTGTCAAAGTTGTCTCTTAACAAATGAAAATATGAACAAATATAAATTTATGCGGCAAAAGCATTAATGAAAGAATTATTTACGAGGGTGAAGTATTTTGTATTAAAATTGAGCACATGCGAAGACATATCATTATATGTACGTGAAAATTACGAAAGACTTTTGCCCGTGGTAAGCTCCTAAATTACTTAAGCGGTTTTGGGAAAAATTAACACACTTTGTCCTGTTTAATCCAACTTAAAAGATAGTATAGTTTATACCTCAATTTTGTTGAAAGAACCATAAAAATCAAAGCTATAATTAATTAGCCAAAGCAACGTCTGGCAGGTCAAAATATATATGCATAGAAAGTGGCATAATATTTCTGGTTAGTGATGAAAAGTTTGAAATATTTCGAAAGCAGAATATTTTGTTTACTATATTTAATACTAATAATAGAAATTTCTGCTCTAAATTTGTTTTTCAACCTGCAAATGTTTTCTTGTAAATTAAATCTTTGAAATTATTGGCTTAGCCTAAGCTCTTCACATATTCAGTTTAACCTACCCTGTTTCAGTTTCTTTTTTCATTAGAGAAACGCACATATCATAACCCTTTCCTCCTTTTCGTCTGAACCTCTTTACTAGGAAATATGTAAAGCGTCAGTTGCAGTATATAGTGAAGGAGAGATTGCATGTAACTATTTTCTATATTAAAATGAATCTGTATATAATTTTATCGAGTCTTAAAGTCCATATTAACCTTTTGGATGTACTGATATGAGTTCCATTTATCGGAATTAGTCCACTGTTTGTTGAGTTGCATTGAAACAGTCCCTTGGCTGCTGTTGGAAAATTATTCTGAAAATTGTTCACGTCACCACTGAACACCTTTCAACTGAAACAATATAGTGTTGGGTCGGTGTGAGTGTCAAAAACAGTTTTTTTCCACCAAATTTTTTTCTTACATCAATAATGAAATATTTCATTAGAATTTTTTATTGTTACAAACATATACTACAAGTATTAGCAAAGAAATTCTGAATTTTTTGGGAAAAAATATAAGAAACTCGGCCATTGCGAAGCCATTTCCGGTGTTTCCTCGGAAAAATAAAGAATACGCATTGGCAGGGTAACTCTTTACTGGATAGTCTAAAATGAAAAATAAGTGTTCTAGTTAAAACCTTAACTTAGAACTTGCACGAAGGAAAAAAATTTAAAATAGACATTTCTACGAAAAAAATACTAATAACTTTGTTAAATTTTTTGTTTTCAAATAGTTGTAATTGAAAAAAAAAACATCCTTGTCCAAGCCTTTAAGAATTTTAATTCAAAGCCAGTGTAAAATTTTATGAAAGTCCGTTGAGTTTCGGGTAAAACGCGTTTAAAATCGGGTAAAACGCGTTTAAAATCGGGGCACTTAACCTCGCTAGCCTCGAGCGCACAAGTGCTCAAGGCTTTTTTTTAGTTTTTTTTTTTTCTTTTTTTAAACTTTATATTGGAAAAAGCACTTTTATTCGAAACTATACGTTCGACGCGTCATTGAATGCATCAGCTGTCCCGATGTGACCTAGTCGACTTCTTGGCAAGGTGTTTCAGCCTCAGAACCTTGAAATCAATTATGAATAGACACAAGCTTTTTTAAGTATTTGGAAATGGGTGATCTACAAAATAAATGTGTATTTTTTAAAAAGTCTTTTTTTGCATTTGAGGCTAATTGAACGACGCGAATAATCTGCTATGACCTGGTTTAAGGCTCTTGTGAGCGAGGATTATGGTTAAGTCTACAGTAGAAATATGTAAAAAAATATTTTTTTACTGCGAAATTAAACGATCCCTTGAAATATTGAAGCTTCACAAACTACGCGGACCGATATTACAGCCAAACAATGACTTTTCATTCATTACATTACATAATATTACATTCGGCGTTACACATTTACCATAAGCCGACCGTATAAGCATTCTGGTGCAAAACAGTTATGAAATGGTATAATATTAGTGATTTTATCGATTTTTTTCTATCTTGTTCCAAATAAATAATACTCAGTTTTCACTACATTTTCTAGAAACACTGAGTACTTACATTTTATTTATTTTTAAATATTAAATAAAAATTATACTTTGTTTCAAGTCCAACAGCTTCCCTCGTAATCTTCCATTGTTAGCCAAATGGCCATATTTTTAATTTTTTATAGCCAAAAACTTGCATGGACAAATATTTTTGCGAATCTCCTCTACCCCTGGCCATGGATTTTTAATTTCGCATTGCTGCTGTGTCATGACGGCTGAGCGTGCTGATTGGTGATAACATAAAAAGTTGTATACTGTATTTTACGCATGAATAACGTCAAAGAGTCGATAAATGAAAGGAATTGATATATTGAATATTTGTGACTTTTTCCTATGCGCCATATAATATTTGGCAGTTCGACAAATGAAAATATTGACGCTTTTAACACATTCTTTATCTCTAGCCTAACATACTACAACTACAACTATATGTATGTGTATGAGTGCACATGTATACGCACGCATAGTTTTTCTTAAATATGAATTTTAATTGAACAATTCACCGTTAGCTGACATTTCAATAAAATTCGATTGTTTTCTCTTTCTCTTTGCATGCAATCTTCTCGGCATTGTGTTCGCGTCGCAGCCGGGTCAGCGTCCACGACCCCATGAGGATGGTGGCTTCAGCAGAGGCAGAACAAAGGTGAGTACGCAGGCATTTTGCCAATTGCATAAGCATCAGCTTTAAGCTTGAATTTCATTTAATTATGGAAAATACATTTATGTGTAGAATGTCTTATCAAACATGAGTAATTACATGAATAATTACATGTGTCCGGGATACAAAGCACTTTTTTCACATATATGAGTGTGAGAGTGTGCGAAATTCTTTTCTATAAATATGCTGCTATCATCTGCATAGGTATTGGCCCATTCACCAATGCCACCAATCATTGTCTAGCCTGTCTGACAGTTCATCAAATGAAATTTGAGCTTTCGGCTGTTCGCTCTTTCTTCCAGCAAATTAATTATACTCTTGTCGTTTGCATTTGTTGTGTCTTACATGTCAGCTAAGCCTCGAAGTTGGGGGCTTTGTATGGTCTCGCTTTGTGTGACAGCTAATCTGCAGGGTATGGCATTAAATTAAGAAGCACATATACGCACATACATACATACATACCCGTGTGCAATTTTATTAATCTGAGACGTGCTTCTGTATATATGTATTTGTCTTTGCTGTGTCATGGCATATTTTTTCTATTCTCTCAGATTTATACACCAGCTTTTAATGTGAGTGAATGAGAATGTAACTGTATGTGTATATGTGTGTGTGTGTTTTGCGAACAAAGCTGCCGCTTAATCATGCTGAGTACTTCAATTTTTCTGCTAGCATTGCTACATCAGCTCTTTCATTTTCTCTTCACCTGTCAGTTAACGGGAACTCAGATGTCTTGTTAGGTGCCATCAAAAATTAATATATAGTATGCACGCTTACTGAAATACTCAAACACACACATACTTCATTTGCGTTTGTGTGCGTATTTAACACTTTATTTGAGCTTTCACGACATACCCATTAGTACTGATAAGCATTCGCTCTAACGCCTCTCCAATTTGAATGATGAAGAGATATGCTTATGTAGCTGTTAATACAAATATAAAATCTGTATATATATGTGTGTGATATCTTCCGCTTTCACCCTTCGCTTACATAATTCGTGCCATTTTTGCACGTTAGCAAATTACACGTATTAAATAACATCATAAAACTCTAGTGTTAATCCAGCGTCATCACTTCGTATCATGTTAAGCTTAATACTTGGATTTTTACGACAATGTGCTACTAAATAGCCAATACTTTTTCATTTTCGAGTTATTAATTTATTAAATTAATTGCATGTGCACCGGAGTGCTAAGCATTATAGCTCATATTCGATTCTTTTACTGTCTTTTTTGTGGGTTTTGCACTTTTTGTAAATGTTGCTAGCAACATGTTTAGGTTAGAAGTGTTGGAGAACTTGTGTCTATAATAAGACAACGTCGCATTATTTGGTTAAAACGTATTCTAGTTATAAAGACTATTTTATTGCAGTATTGAAAGTATTGGGGTTGTGATTACCACTTGATGGGTTGTGACTTCAATTCCAAGGGATCGTCTCAGAGTGAAATTTTCGAGAAAACGATTAATTTTTGCTACATTATCGGACAGTATACACTGTAGTTAACATTCGAAATTCAAATCATTGCGGTCGCTACAGTGTTTCTTATAGTTAGTATAGTTTTCTCAGTGTTTTTCAAAACGGTTTCCACTATCAAAAGGAGATTTATGAAGATATCTAGTTTCAATTTGTAGAGAACATTCTTAACGTCATTCGCTATCGCGCTTTGTAGGATTTTATTTATTTATGTATTTATTTTTTTTTTTTTTTCGAAGTGTTCCTATTGTTTTCGAAACTGTCGAAAAAGGGGCCAAATTCGATACTTTTTTCTCAAACTGCTGTCATTTTGTACAATTTCAAAAAAAAAAAAGCTTCAATAGCGCGATAGCGACTTTCCTACAGATAGCCAAAAATTGTTTCGGACCAAAATTTTGTCCACAATCGTGGACTTCGTACAGAAATTTTTACATGTCATTTCAACAATTGAATCAACATAAAACAAATCAGTTTGTATTCGACGTGAATGTATATATTCCTAAAAGAAAACTCCGACCGATTACTTAATTCCAACATTAAAAAAATCGCGAAAATCGGTGATTTTTCGGAGGGTCGCACTGAGATCGTCTCCCTTAATCACAAACGTTCTGTGCAAGGCTTTGTCAGACCACCGAGTGACATGCAAAAATGTCTCAAATCATGCTTCAACAAAATTTTAAATACAGAGTTGAAAATCCGTTTTGATTTCGGTTACAAATGTGGAATCTACTGTCTCTAACCGTTGCTATAGCACAAAAGTCACAAATTAATAAAACTCGGAGGCTTAATATTACTAATCGACTACATTTTAGCATCTATTTATCTTTTGATACCTTTGGCGCAATGTTCGTTGTGTTTTAAATGCGTACTTGACATACATGGCCTAACCTAACGGTGCTTAAAATCACATAGATCATAAAAAGGCATTGATCAGCGCCCAAGCTTTTTGCAAGCATTATTTGGTTCCAATTGGTAAGGTGGAAGGAGGCCATTTCTGCCTTGGTCGGGTTCGAGCTCGACCTAAAAACTCTGCCGTGTTGTGTGTCCAGCACTTGGATACAATGCTAGACCACACTGAAGTGAATTTTCAATTCTACTTACCTTTAGATTTAAACCACAGCCACCACGAATCTCCCCAAAGGTCCAAACCACATGAAGAGATTGGAGCGAACTCAAAAGGTTTAAGTCTCGGGTAAGACCTAGTACTGCCAGTTTAGCACCCATCAAACTCAATGACAGGTGACATTTGTTGCTTGAACTTCAAATGTTTTTTCATTAGAAAGAATCTCATTCAAAGTCTATGATATTAATATTAAATTAATATTTTGATACAAGCTTAATAATAGACATACTGCATATCGGAGTTTAGTCGCTTCTACTACAGGCATTCCTTACCGCGGTCAAATTCTGCTTCTTGTCCGCTGGGGAGGGAGGAGGTTTGCTTTTCGTTTCCATTCCAGTAATTTTGAAGTTAAAGGTACACTACGCTCTGCAAGGCAAATTGTCGAAAATTGCGAAAAATAATGGAAATCGTAGCTGATCCAAACAAAATCGGTCCATTTCTGAAGCGGATGGTTGCTTATCATCATCAAAAGGCAAGCTGTTTCTTCTCTACATTGGTAGTGTTTTTACGTGCCGGGTCCGAAACCATCCGAAACCATCCGAAACGTGGCGGGTCCAAACTCCGCGCGTAACACTGGAGATTAAAAATTTCGCTTTCTAACTTTAGTTCGCCTTCAAACGAGCTCCTTGAGCCATATTTAGAAGTATCGTTTCCCTCAAGTGAATGGCGCTCACAAACTTTCCTGACTGGCGTGAACTTTTACACATGACTCCATCCTCCAACTCGGCTATAACTGCGTAAGTGGTGTCTACGCCAATAAAGAAGAAGAAAAATGGTTACTGGTCATAATGTTGGACCTTTACAGTCAACAATTATACCGTCTGAAGGAAGTTTTTGCCCAGAAGGGACTTCGTAAACTTTGAGAGTGATTTGTCAGAAGTTCCGAAAGTTAGGCAGGAATATTTTTATCCATCCACCTTTAGTCCAAACCCATCACCAAGTGATTATTGCCTATTACTGTCAATGGCGATTGATTTTGTTGGGGAAAATTCGCTTCAAGAGAATATTGTGAAAACGACAATCGAAATTTTTTTAAACACTGCTGAGGATTTCTTTTTGAGTCGCAACATGGAATTACTTTTAAAATGGCAACAGGTAATCGAGCACAGCGGTGCATATTTGTTCTAAATGTAGTCATTTAAGTCAAGTCAAGTGAAACGTATAATCTTACTTATAAATAATCTCTCGTATAAATAATGCAAAAATGCATATAAAAACACACACATATGCCCGTAAACACATATTTTCTAAGCCCCTCTCTTTACTAAATATTAAGTAGTTCATCAAAAGCCAGCGTGCTGTCCATTATGAAGTTGCGTTGAAAAGTTTAACTAACTAAATAACTTCCCCATAAAACTCATGCCACAGAGCGGTGTCCATACTGTGAAGCAAATAAGCACTTACTTAGCCACACATACATATACATAAATGGGTGCATAAGCATGCCTACACATGCAGGCAGCATCAACAACTTTTATAAATTAGTTTAAAGTAATCACTCGAGCGTAAAAAGGAAGGTAAAAATATTGTTGAATAACTGAAAATAAAGCCAAGAAGACAACTTACTTATAAACTTCAACCTGAAAGCGCCTTATGAATATTTGTATATACCTACCTATCTCTACCTGTACCCAGAAACGCACGCTCTTATGTAGTAGATATGTATGTAGGTAAAATTATGAAATTATAACACACTTAATTATACAAGTGCGAACTGCACATAAAATCGTAAACAAGCTTCATTTTAAAGCAACTTCAACACACACACACTTACTCGAAAGTAACAAAAACAAAATGTTTATATATGCTTTTCATACATGAATGAGCGCATAACACGGACGCACACGCTGTGGACTCGATAAAAGCTCAGACAAAAGAAAAATAAAATGAAAGAAATTTTTGATGACACTGTATAAATACACGCACACACGTACTCTAGTATGCATAACGGTACATAAACATAGATATAACATACATAATATATAAGTTGACACCACATTCGCATATAAATATTAATGCTTATGCGCACACACGAACCCATACATACACCGATGCATATGTAAGTGACACAGTTAACGTGCGTATGTAGAAGCGCCTTGAGGCGGGCTAAGATTGTTGCTGGCCGAGCGTGGAGCCAAAGTCATGAAGATGGAGTTTCTATGCTTTTATCTTCTTGATTATCGCACAAGTCCACGGAGCAACTGGCGACTTGACAAATACAGACTCACACACTTGATACAATGAATGTCATGTACATACTTATGTACATAAGTAAACACATATGCAATTCTATAGAGATCTAAATATATTCAACTATTTACGAATATATGTATACACATATAAGCTCGCCCACCTTATTTGCTCGCTCCCGAATACTTGAAATTGAAGAATTGATGGCCACTAGTGGGGTAATGTTAGCAGACACACACACACATGTGTACATAAATAGCTATCACCAGCCAGGCACAATCGCAAGGAAGCTAAGATTGTCCACACAACACCAGTAACAACAACGGCAGCAACAACAACAACAACGTGATAAGTGGCCAAAGCACTATTGTTGGCATACACAAGAGGCTACAGCTTGAGATGTCTCAAATGGCTGCAACAGCCGCAGCCACTGTACGTTAAGTGTTTGCGGCTAGCATATTGTTGTTGTCGGAATGAGCGGTTGAAGTTTAGCAATAGCGTTGTTGTGTGTGTATATATCTATATATTTACCTGTATGTATATAAAGGTATAATATGTTTAATTTTCTCATAAAATTTTGCTTACCGACGAGCAGCTTAATCGAAAATGAAGGCAAGACATAGGGGAAGATTGTCAGCGCCTAGATTTAAATGTATGTATGTTCATTGCCACATTTTTCGACGAATTTCTGACAAATTTGGACATCAGTTATAGTAACAACACAGAGCTGCCACTTAAACTGTAAAAAATATACTAAATAGAGGAGGTGAGAGAGTTAAGAGGATTTGAAAAATTTGGAAATTATTAATATTTCTGAATACATCCATTTTACTTATTAATTTCTGAACCTTTCAGAGCCTACCTTTCCTCTTCGTTAAGAAAACCGGGGTTTTGAAATGTGTAAGATATTTAAAGGAATATTTTTTGTTAACCAGAAACTGAGTACAAGTTATTTTAAGCTTCATTTTCCATTTCTGCTTTGGCTAGCTTTATATAAATGCATTCTAATCTAACAGCTTTGTATAAAAGTTTAGCAAAGTTGTATAGCCACGTCACTGATGGCGATACTTTTATGAAACACTTGTGATAACTTTAATAGTTAATTTTGGTTATGGATCGGTATTATGTACATACTTTAGTAGCTTTACTCCACTAACACAACCAGGAAAAAAAACAAAAAAAAAAAATCAAAAACAAAAAAAAAAAAAAACGTGGGAGATTTAAAATAGCTGCAAAGGAGTTGTTCACATTTGGTTTGTTTTCTGGAAATAATAATAAATTAACCAGCAAAATTAATTTTAAGATATTTTTGTTCTTAAATTAACTAAACTACTTATACAGTAAAGCAATATGAATAAAGTAAAATTGTAAGTGGGTAGTGGGTAGACGATCTGCTCTCAAATATAGTATATTAAAAAACAAAGGGAAGGGCTAAGCTCGGGTGCAACCGAACATATTATATACTTTCAAATTATTGGAATCAAAGCTGTGAAAATTCAGGAGGTTGGAAGACTTTATATTGAAGTATTTTGCGAAAGAACTAAACTTAGTTTTATTGCTATATTTTAGTTCGTGTCTACTAAAATTATGTTGAAAAGAACTTTAAATTTGTAATGTGCTTGTGATATTAATCCCACTGAAAAGGCGAAATTTAATATAACTATTAATGACTATTAGTCAGATGATCGAAATTCTTTATAACGGGTGATTTTTTTGAGGTTAGGATTTTCATGCAGTAGTATTTGACAGATCACGTGGGATGTCAGACATGGTGTCAAAGAGAAAGATGCTCAGTATGCTTTGACATTTCATCATGAATAGACTTACTAACGAGCAACGCTTGCAAATCATTGAATTTTATTACCAAAATCAGTGTTCGGTTCGAAATGTGTTTCGCGTCCGTGTCCGATGAGCGATGAGGCTCATTTCTGGTTGAATGGCTACGTAAATAAGCAAAATTGCCGCATTTGGGGTGAAGAGCAACCAGAAGCCGTTCAAGAACTGCCCATGCATCCCGAAAAATGCACTGTTTGGTGTGGTTTGTACGCTGGTGGAATCATTGGACCGTATTTTTTCAAAGATGCTGTTGGACGCAACGTTACGGTGAATGGCGATCGCTATCGTTCGATGCTAACAAACTTTTTGTTGCCAAAAATGGAAGAACTGAACTTGGTTGACATGTGGTTTCAACAAGATGGCGCTACATGCCACACAGCTCGCGATTCTATGGCCATTTTGAGGGAAAACTTCGGATAACAATTCATCTCAAGAAATGGACCCGTAAGTTGGCCACCAAGATCATGCGATTTAACGCCTTTAGACTATTTTTTGTGGGGCTACGTCAAGTCTAAAGTCTACAGAAATAAGCCAGCAACTATTCCAGCTTTGGAAGACAACATTTCCGAAGAAATTCTGGCTATTCCGGCCGAAATGCTCGAAAAAGTTGCCCAAAATTGGACTTTCCGAATGGACCACCTAAGACGCAGCCGCGGTCAACATTTAAATGAAATTATCTTCAAAAAGTAAATGTCATGAACCAATCTAACGTTTCAAATAAAGAACCGATGAGATTTTGCAAATTTTATGCGTTTTTTTTTTTTAAAAAGTTATCAAGCTCTTAAAAAATCACCCTTTATTAGGGACATGAGGTTTAGACCAAGGTATAGACCAATTCTTATTCAGCACTAAACTTCATTACTTTCAAAAAAAACTTGTGCATTTAGTTTCACTAAAGTAACACATTTTGATCAACTTGAATGGTTTGAGAGTAGGTGGAAAGACGGAAGTCATTATATTGTAAATATTGGGGGCAGAGAAAGGGCGGGCTCACTTGGAGATTGCTCAAGTATACAATTCACACTCACCGACTTATTCTTCATAAAGTTTGCTAGAAAAACGAAAATCGTTGTAGGGAGTGTATGGGAATTGGGACTGGCATCGAACTGGAAGTTCGAAAATCTTTAGTAGTCGAAAAAGACTTTTCGTATTTTGTCGTATGATGTCGTTGCATTCGTATATTTCCAGTGCTATCAATCACATTGTGTCATACCATATATGTGATGTTTCAGGGAAGCATTGACCTGATTCAACCCATTTTCGACATAGAGACATACCATTATCAGGAAAATATTATGCCTGAATTTCAATTATATATCTCACACATAACCGATATTTACGGTAAACAGTCAACTGAGGTCTAAATATTCGGTACATAAGGGCTTGAACAGTTTTTGCTGGTTTTGAACAAACTTTGGTCATAAGGTTGAGTATTTTATACCGTTATATTAGTTTCTTCCCATTTATTCCTCCCTGAAACTTCTGCTACCTAAGAACACGCTGCTTTAAGATACTCAAATTAAAATTCATGAGTAAATAAAAAAAAAACTTAGAAAATATTATATTTAATATTATTTTGCATATTGTTATATGACTCTGTGCTATAGAACTCTATTTACCAAAGTCTTTATAACAAGTAAGGGCATTTATGATGGGAGTTTGGGTTATAAGTATCTCCATACACTAGTTCTTTAAAATATTTAAATTTGTGTAAGCTCTCTAGTCATGGGGAAATGCTTGGCCCTATACTCTTGATGAGACGCTGTAATTCCCTCGTATTCAAATTAAATCAAATTTGATATCCCGGCTCGCTTATTGGGTCAGCATAGGTTCTTTCTGTTACAATGACGTAGGTTGAACCAAATAAGCCTTTCCGGCGCATATTCCATTCGGCTAATTCTGGACTTATGCGTGTTGTTGGTAATCATTTCGTTTATTGCTATTTATTTTATTGGTTTTGCAATAACCAGAAGATGTAATAATCAGAACTTATTATTGCCTTATTTTCACTAACCACCCACATCCAGATACTCATATGTATTTATTAAGTGACCACTGGAAGACAAATGTCGCATGCCTGCCATTTAAAATTTTCAAACTGTCCAAAAGCTAACGGGATATTTGCCCGCCTATATTCAAGCACATATAAATATTGTTGACTTATATACATACATACGCACACACACTATATATATGGTTCAATGGCTACCGAATATGTGTCAATGCGTAGAGAAGAGCCTCGAACAACCCGCACCATAAGCTGCTCAATAAGTTGTAAGATTTGCCATTAAAATTTAGAGTAGCTACCTTATATTGTCAGTTATGCCTATATACACACATCCATACATACATAAAGCCATGCAAATCTACATACATGCACACAGCTACTTTCATCTAACAAATATTTAGCAAGCCATGCAACGGGATATGTGCGGAATGCTGATCTGGACAGGTATGCCCATTTACCTAACTGTAATGCCTGCAAACCGCCACCATACAAACAAGCACTCTAACAAACAGCCATAGCAACAACAAAGATATTGTAGTAGTGGTTGGGGAGTTGGAACAAGTTGAGGCTGGACACTTGCAACACGCTTCACAGCCGTGCTTATCATCAGAAAAGCTGCTTGGTGTTGTTGTTGTTGGTGCCGCCTGCTGGTTACTTGCCGTGCGGATTGAAATTTCGAAACAAATTATGTTAGTGAGTAATTATGTTTTAAAATGTTTTGGCAGTTCATTAATTTACTGTCGGAGCGAAGTGCAACAGCTTCGGTGGCACTTGCCGGTCGTGCGTAGTAGCGCCGCAATGACTCAGGGGTTCAGGAGGTTAATATAAATATTTATGGTATGTTTACTAAATTCATATGCTTGTGTATATATTTACATATGTATGTATGTTCCTGTGTAGAATACACAAGTTCGCTTCAGCAAGTTGGTCAACTTGGCTTGTCGGCTCTTCGCTATGCTTGGGTCCGGTTCAAGCAAAGACGGCCAGCATAATATTCAGCCTCTTGAAAATTGCCATAACCATTTACGAAGCACAAGTTATGCTATGAATTTTAAAGTGTTGTTGTTTCTGTTACGGCAGGTGAAGTAGTTGTGCGATGAAGACAAATAAATTTTTCATTACCATTGTGATGAATGGAAATTCACTCCTGATTCGGAATTTATGCATGTTTCGTTTCGTTGAATTTATTTGGAGTTTGCCTAGATTTATATTGTCTTTGACTACTTTTTGTTTCTTTTCTATCTTCTTTGCTTTATATTTTTATGAAGCGGCAAATCTCAGGGAACAATCAGCAATAAAATTTATTAGTGAATTAAATCATTTTGGGTGGCCTAAATTAATGTGTTTATGATAAGAAAATCAACCCTACATAGAGCACTATTTGGACGAAATTTCACATTAAAAATTTATCGGCAACGTAATTTTCTTAAATTTTTTATAATTTTTAAGCTGTAAAGTGTTAGATGCAAGATAACATGACGAATTATCTCAACTTTTCACTTTTTGTTTAAGAAGCGAACTCAAGAGTAACCCGAAATCTAACTCTGTAAAAATCAAACGAAAATAATTTTTACTCGTTTTGTTTTTTTATTTGAAGCAGTGGCTAATGATTTCATTGGTTTTAACATTTACACACTGAACAAGGCATATTAAGTTGGCCACGAAGCTTGTAACACTTAACAGAAAATATCGGAGATCTTGTAAAATACATATAGTTTGTCGAATGGATCCCTCAGTTTTTGAGATATAAATCTAAACTTTTTTTCATAAGTTTCTCATCAAGAAGCTGATTATTCTTCCTTCTTGAGCTAACTTTCTTAGTTTTGAAGGTTGCTTTCGTTGAATAAACGCGACTGAAATGAAATGGAAAAGCAATTGGAGATATCTGCAAGCCATCGGCAAGTTAAGTTTCCAGATTTACTTATACCCATAAGTATTTGCTATAAGAAATGTACCCAGTAAGTTGCTTAGAAAAGTGAGGAAGCCATCTTCATTCCAAATAATTTCTTTCTCTCGGGCTTCAAGTCCATTACTATTCAGAACGGAAGCATTTCTGGAAAAATGTCTTTTAAATTTGCAAAGTATTTTATTATTGGGTTTTTTAAATATTTTGTTTAATAAACCAATGCTTCAATGTTCCGGACATGGATTGGAAAGCTACTATCCTTAGGCGCCTTTCTGAAAAAATGGAAGCATGACTCGATGAATGTTCTTGCCAAACATAACAAGAGCTCGCAGAATCTTTGGCAGTCAATCAAGCAACAATTTCAAAACGTTTTAAAGCAGCCGGATACCTTTAAAAGCAAGGAAAACGGATGTCATATGGATTGCAGCCAATATACGTTTAAAAACAATTTATCACTTTTGATATGCTTGAACGTTACAAAAATAAGTCGATTTTGCATTGTATAGTGAGGAATGAAGAAAAATATATATCCAGTACAACAAGCGTAAATGCAAAAAATTACATGTGTAGCCTGGCCAACCAGCAACTAACGACAAAGGTAAATATTCATGAGGCCAAGGTAATGTTCTTTATTTGGTGGAATCAGAAAGACGGTTAGTATTATGAGCTTCTAATACCGGATAAAAATTAAAAATGAACACTACCGACAGCAACTCCTCAAATTGAAATGAATGTTCGTCGTAGAACGCCCAAAATTTGCGATCAGACACTGTGTAATAATTTCCTATCATGAAACGCTCGGCTTCATGTTGCCGCTAAAAATTATTTGGATAACAACTGTTGGGAAGTTTTACTAAAATATGCTTACAATGCAACATGGTGTCAAAAATTAGCTTAATCTTTCTTGATCACCAAGCAGGTATAGTTTTTTGGCATGAAATCCACAAATTCTCAGATGATTTTAAAAATATTATAGCTTCATTTTAAATACCAATAATACTAATACACATTCAATAAATAAATAATTGTAAACTTGCCTCTCTCTCTCTCCCCTAAAAGTAATACAAAATCTTATTTGTGTGAAAAATCAATTCAATATGAAATTAATTTGCCTATCTATAACGGCAACATGTTACAATTTCCTACCAATTTATGTCTCAAAAATGTATGATTCGTGACTGTTGTCATCGCAGACCAAACTATGGTATTTTGTTTACAATGTTATTGATCAATATTTTATGGTTTGTTTACCAAAAGCGCAGAAAATAGTTTCGCAGAAAGATATTTTCATCTGTAAATATTTGTACACATATTGAGTCGATACGTGTGTGCATGTGTATGTATGGGTCTGCACACAAGCAAATATTTTTCGCAACATTTCCGGTCATTACACTGCCTTCATCACCATATTCAACCCCATCTCCACGCTATTTCAAATATTGCCGCAGTGATTAAAGTCTGTCAAGCTACCGAGGCGTACATGACGTATGAGCAACCAGAAAATTGCTGCTCCCCTGCTTATTTTCTTGACGCTTACCAGCCTTACGAGCATGTAGCAAGCTATAAAAAGTGTGTACATTGCTGATGGCTGTCGTCATAATCACAATCGGGCAAATAAAAAGTAAGCGATAAAAAATAAATTTACACAACAAACACACATCCACCTACGAATTGAAAAAGAGATCACATGAAAAACCAAACAACAATAAAAATGTAACATAAAAATATGTTGAGAAGAAAGGCTCCTTGCGCACAATACAATTTCAGGTCATGAGCATAAATAATAAATAATAATACAGTTTATTGTTTTTTTCCCAACTGCTCTTTTATGTTTTGTCGTGTTTTGTAATGAAAATCCCGACTTGGCGGTTATAACTAGAAATTTGTGTCGGTGATATTTTAGAATTTATCAAGTAGTAAACAAGGCGAAGCATGCCGAATGGAGTGGGGGCGTGCGATATGTTTTATAGCCATTGTTGATGGTCTAGTTGGTACACAATAATAAAATATTGAAATAATCGAGTTTTATGATGGGAAATAAGAAGGTGAGGGAAATGGTAGGACATAACATAAAAACTATAAAATAATTTTTTATAAGAAAGAAAAAAGTGTTTTTAATGAAAAATTTTATTTGAAAATTTTCCTGCTAACAGATAGCACTAAGCTGGTGGTTCTTCAATTAAAAGGTCTAATATGTGTATATGAAAAGTATTAGGAGTTCGAAGAACTGATTTTTCATCACTCCTACATATTTTATATTATGTTTTATTTTCCTAAAAATGTGCTGGTGAAATTTCTGGAACTCTGCAGTGCATTTCTGCCCAGTTCAGTTTGCGTCAGATGGTGCTGCGGTTGTTATAAAGTAACGGCCTTTCTGAATTTAAGTTTCATAACCTACGATTGTTTTTTGATATTACTAAATATAGATCTCAATTTTCTTGCGATAAAAAAAGCATGTAAATTTTCGCTAACATGATGAAGTCTTTCTTTGTGCAAATGCAATTTTCGGTATGGAAAAAACTTCACTCTTTGACAAAATACCAAATAGTGATTTTGTGTAAGAAAACACTTTTCAAACATTAGAAATAAAAAATGATACAACGCCACAGAGCTTATTATGGCATATAACATAGAGCATAGCATAACAAAACATTACATAACAGCCTAGTCTGTCACATCATACACACACATAACATAACATAACTTAACTTAGCTTAACTTAACTTAACTTAACTTAACTTAACATAAATTAACTTAACTTAACTTAACTTAACTTAACTTAACTTAACTTAACTTAACTTAACTTAACTTAACTTAACTTAACTTAACTTAACTCAACTTAACTTAACTTAACTTAACTCAACTTAACTCAACTTAACTTAACAACTTAACTAACTTAACTTAACTTAACTTAACTTAACTAACATAAATTAACTTAACTTAACTTAACTTAACTCAACTTAACTCAACTTAACTTAACTTAACTTAACTTAACTTAACTTAACTTAACCTAACTTAACTTAACTTAACTTAACTTAACTTAACTTAACTTAACTCAACTTAACTTAACTTAACCTAACTAAACTTAACTTAACTTGACTTAACTCAACTTAACTTAGCTAAACTTAACTTAACTTAACTTAACTAAACTAAACTAAACTTAACTTAACTTAACTTAACTTAATTTAACTTAACTTAACTTAACTTAACTTAACTTAACTTAAGTTAAGTTAACATAACTTAACTTAACTTAACATAACATGACATTACAGCGTAACATAATCTACGTTAACGCAACATACCTTGGTATAACATAAATATCAGAAAACACAATACTCAAAACAAGAAAAAACGTTAACTTCGACTGCACCGAAGCTATATGCTATAATAATCCGATCTGAACAATTTTTTCGGGATTATATTATTACCTTAAGCAGTAATCCATGTCAAATTTCGTGAAGCTACCACGTCAAATGCGATAGTTTTCCATACAAGCCATTGATTCCGATCGTTCGGTTTGTATGGCAGCTATATGTTATAGCGGTCCAATATCGGCAGTTCCGACAAATGAGCAGCTTCTTGAAGAGAAAATGACGTTTGCAAAATTTCAAAACGACCCTGTTCAGGGTATAAATATTGATATATCCGAAGCATACTATTATAGCGGGAATTCGAGAATTCACTATGTCAGTTCTGCTTATGCTGTTGATATTCCAAGTTTCATAAATCCTGGTTACATCCATCAAACAACCATTTAATTTTCAATTTCAAATGTCAAATATTTCCCAAAATTATTCTTGTTGAAATGACATACTTGGATGACTGAATACTTAAAAGCTTAATCACCATTTCGTTGAACACATCACTTTGCTTTGAAATTGTTGTTGTACCGAAATGTGATAAAACTTTAATGCGAAATTTGAATATTCAATCCGAAATTACTTTGCTGCCACTTCTTTCTGCTCAAATGGAAATCTTCAAAAACTTTAATTCTGAAACACAAACACACCGACCGACCGATGCTTATCAAATTACTCAAGCAAAAATGTTCGTAATTTTAAAACATCAAACACAACAGCAAACAAAGCCGTTGAAGGCAATAAAATGGGCTTAAAGATTACTTTGTTTACTTGTGTATGCAAATATGTGTGTATGTGTAAATGTGTGAATGCGTGTGCTTGTGCATGTGTTTGGGTAGGAATAAAATGGGTTAATAAGCAACTATAAGCAAATCATCACGATGGAAAGCAATAAAAGTAAAGCAATCATGTGTAGACAAGATTTAATATGTGTTGTATATGTATGTGTGCGGCTATGCGTGTGTACAAGAGTAATAACAGTAAAGGAATCGATAAATGCGAACGTGAGTTACCAAACAATCCAACCGGAAGCGATTTATATGAAATATTACAAATTATTAATATGACTAACTTTGTTTAATGTAAATGGGAGGCGTAAATGTGGATGTGTATGTGTACGTGCACTTTGTGTATGCAAACAAATAAATTGGATACAATACAAACACAGTATGCATACATACACCCATGCATATAGGCAAAGTAACAGCCAGTCAAGAGCGCATGCGGTTGCCAACGAGCGATTTAGTGGAGAATATGGAAGCTTGAGCTTTAGCGGACGGAGCTTTAACAGCAGCGCTGCCAATTATATTCATCACTAATGTATGTCCGTGTGTGTCTTTGCAGGCTGTGCGCTGTGTACTTACATAAATCGGCTTAAATTGTATGAAGTGAAAATTTAATTAAGCCACAATTTGCATGTGACAATACATATAGATATGTATGTGTGTGTATATATGCATAAACAAATGTATGTAAACACAGGCAACGGCTTGAGCAGGCAGACACATATAATTTTATATTATATATATGCTTACGCTTATGCCTCAAGCTCTGGAGCAAACGCCGTTTCATTTGTGTATGATTCTAAGAAGCACTTTAATTGACGAACTGGGCCCTGCTGCTGGGATGCTGCTCAATAAATGGTGTGTTGCCAGCAAGTGGAAGCGATTTGAACTTTAAACTGACTGAAGCACTTGGTGACTCATAGAAGAGTCATAGACTTGTAGTCTTTATTGAAAATAAATTAAACTCTGATTATTTAAATATCTTCTAATATTAAAAGCAGCGGCTTAAAAGTGGCCATTGTGGAATACACTGGTAGACAAAAAAGTAGTGACAATTATGTTTTTAAGATTTAAATTGTAGTTTATTATTATGTTGAAGTCTTGAGAATATAGTGAATCATACATCGAAAGTAAGATAGTAAAAAATTTTGAATCTTGCACCAAATTTCTAACAGTTTAACATAGTTTCAGAACTAGTTTCAAAAATATTTAAATATTTATTCAAAATTTTGAGGAATATTCAAATATTTCAATTTTTGAGTCCAGTCAATTTTAGTCTAATTATGTACAAGTTTGAATTAGTTCAAAACTCTATCGATTTTCTGAACAATTTATTTTGTTTCTGGTGACCATTGTATATACGAGGCTGGGTCAAAACCAACGGGTTTTCTTCTTATCAGAGTATAAGTTCGCACCAAGTGTGCATTCTTTGTCTTCTTTCCTATTAATGGTTATATAAAGTGAGTATAAAAATCTTGAACGGGAGTTATACAAAAAAATTGTTAAGTAACAATTTTTGTGGAGAATTGAATTCGTTGCAAATGTAAGAGAACAGATTTTTTTTTTCAAATAAATATACTGAGATATGAAGTTTTCTTCCAAAAAAAGGGAAATACTAAAAATTTTCTAAAGAGAAAGAAAAAATAGAAAACTGATATATTTATTAATATTAAGAGCCCATACTTTGAAACCAAATAATTTTTCACAACATATACTGAAAAAGTGATAACCATACTTAAGTATTCGTTGGTGCATACCTGCATATACATATGTCCTTGTCACTAAACTCTTCTAATAAATTTCCTTCCGCGCCGACATAGTCGCTATCAACCAAGTTGTCTGCCATCGCCTCGAAATTGCAGTGACTTTCCTTCACACAACCCCAGTACCCCTTGAAGTATGCTAATTTTTTTAACTGGTAAAATATTGCTTTACATGCAGTGGATACTGCTTTTTTAAGCACAAATCATTTGCAACTGTACATCTTTGTCATGTCTTAACGCACTTATCAATGAAAAATTTCACCAATTCCCTCGCCATCAGCCAAGGAATGCCGATCAAGTATTCATACAACAAAAGCTTTCTGAATAAAATGTTTCAAATGAGTATTAAAATAAAAATAAAATGAACAAGAATAACATAAGCTTAAATATAACGCGTGCGTTCGCAGTTATTCACACAAACATATCGCGATGGCGTTATTGATAATAAAAGAACAACTTGAGACGAGACACTTTGTCACACGGTCACAGTGACTTGAGTATCAATATGTATGTTTATACGTACTATCAAAAATGTCAGTTTGTGTTAGGATATGTTATAGCCTTGGAGTGACAGTGTATTCTTAGAGGGAAAGTAAATATTTAGTGTTTTAATCTAAAACATACTAAACTTTGCTCTAACTTTTTTCTTTTTTAACTAATTAAACGCGGAGAAAAAGGAGTTATAAAGTAAGAGCTTTTTCTCATATTTGTTTTGTGATTTTTAATTACGTATGACGTATTGTGACACAAACTATATATTTCAAGTCAAACCACCAACAGCACGAATCTGGTTAATAAAAAAGTGTGATCCCAACTTCGTTAACCAATTTATAATGACACCACTATTTTTCCGTATTCGACTGAGTTTTACCCAGAGAAGCGTTTCAAGCTAGCTTCCTTTAGATTTGCTTTTCCACACTCAAATCCTCAAAAATAAAATAAAAGCCGTGCAAAGAAAGACTTCAAATGTACCCTATCTTAAGAGGAAAAGCCAGTAAAAGGCTCTAATAAAAAGGTATTATTTATGCAATTTGTTTTGAAAGTTATAAAAGGTCAATGAAATTCCCTTCCATCGGTCTTATATTGATATTCAGCCTTTCAAGAAGGCTTCCACCGGTGGTGGTGATTATAAAATAATGCTATTTGAATCAAAATAAAGAACCGAATTTCCCAATCTATAAAAGAATAGCTTGAAATGTACTAACGTTTTTAGCTTTCTATAAATTAAAAAAAAACCCAGACTTGTGAAATTTTAATTAAATTTTTTGTTAAAAAGGAGCAGTAAATGAATTATTGATTCCAAACAAAATGTTCATCGTTCTGTAGATAATGTTACAGTGCAGGTAGTTTGAATTTCAAGTGGACGCGGGTAAATACTCTTCAGGTTCATATCATCACCCGCTTTGAGAAATGTAGTTTGTAGGAAAACCGTTGAGAATTCTACGTATTGTAGCTGACTGACCTGACTACCTTAGCTCCAAACTTAAAATAACCTGTTCAGAGTATAAAAAGATAATCAGTTTTTGGAATATTTAGACCAGTCTAGCCACTAAAAGTAAGTTCCATACCTGCCTTGTAAGAATCCGCTTTACCTTAATTCTTCTTTAACGAATGCGTTTAAACCTTTTCATCAACAGTCAGCTCAACTAAAGCCTAAAAAATATAATCTTGTATATATTAGTACTAAAATTTTGCCACACACTGTAATTATATGAAAACTTTAACAAAAACACTGTGTTAAACAGACTCTGCGAACTTATTTGTGTTAATATGAGCGCTTCAACCCACATATCGTATACCTACATGTACATATGTGGGTACCAGCAAAAACATCGTGCTCCATATGCCACAGTGTCAGCGTTATTTTTGTTTTGTCAGCCATGTTGGCGAAATTTATGCTCAGCGACTGTGTCGCGACTTTACGCCACTACGAATATGATTAGATGAAGAGATTGAGCTGGTGACAGTGGGCGAGTGGTTGGTGCCGGGAACCACAGCATGGCGAGGGGGAGTACACATGTCGGCAACCCTCAATTGTCAATGCGACATGAGTGAGTCAACAAAATGAGGCTATTTATATTGCATATACATTACATGTTTAGGAATTTGCCAAGCATAAGCAATTACATATGACTACCATGCCCGACGATACACATAATATAGTAGTATATAGTATATACATACGTACCCATGTAGATCAAATGTTACTACTATATTTACGTAGTGGAGATTTTATTTCAAAATCATGTTACTAGGGGCCCAACTAAATAACCAAATGAACTGCTTTGGTCGCTCTCAATGGCTTTATTAAAATGGCAGTCGATTTTATTACGGCTGAGGGTTCTCTTGTATTTAATATGTTGCTGCTTAATCTATTGATATGTGTATAAGCAAGTGTGTATTCATGTAAGTAGTTGAGACGCCGAAAGAAGACGCCTATGACCCAGCCGGTTCAAGGGCTACTTAAACTTGTCTACGATTTGTAAGGGGGTGCACATATGTTTGTGTGTATATCCCGGCTGACATTAACCTAAAAAATGTCTTGCTGACTTGTGCTACTATTTCTATATTTACTTATAGCAAATCTCCCCTCAACGTATATTTTAAAGAAGCAAAAAAATTGTCGATACATATTAATACTTTTGCTTTTATCTGCAAACATATCATATATCAATATAAATATACGAATGTGTGTAAATATGTGTGCGGGATATATTTACTTGTATATGTCTTATGCAAATATGTGCCTTCAATGCTACGGAAGACGTCGTTATTATTACTTTTGTTTTAAAGTGCCAGCAAAAGTCGAAAAGAATGAGTTGTTCACTTATATCCACACATACATTTATACATATGTACATATTTTTCAACAATATTTTATATACACACATGAAAGCACGAGCCTAACAAGGCCACAAAACCGCAGCCTGCAAATGAGCGTACAACAGCAAAAACAATACGCACACAAACAAATGAGGAAATGTGCACGCGAATAAAGTCGAATATTATAATGAAACGCTCCAGTTAAGTCAAGCGTGAACGAATATGACGAGTGAGGGAAGCAGCAGGCAAATAAGGAAAAACGTTAACTTCGCTTGCACCGAAGCTATAATACCCTTTACAAGTAAAACATGTTTTATACCATTACTTGATTCTGATTTTGATTGATTGTATGGCAACCATATGATATAGTGTGCCGAACTGAACAATTTGTAGGTAGTACGGCTACCTTGGTCAATCAGGGACGCCAATTTCTTGCAGATATCTCGACAAATAATTTCTTTTTTCGTATAAGCATTTGATTCCGGTAATCAGTTTGTATGGGATCTTTATGCTATAATGATCCGATTCGAAAAATTTGTTCGGAAATGTCATGAAGATAATAACTAAAGAATATCTTGTCTAATAAAAATGGTTTCCATACATAAGCTTAATTTTGACCGGTCAGTTTGTGTGGCAGCCATATGATATAGTGGTTCGATAACGATGGTTCAAGCAAATGAGCAACCCTGTGCTGATAAAAGAACGTGTGCAAAATTTCAGATCGATGTCTCTAAACTTGAAGGGCTCTTTCGCGAAAAAACGGACGAAAATCGCTAAATAAACTCAGCAGGTCTCGCTGAACATTTATGTACGTTATATGTTTTACCGGATCTCCGACGTTCCCTTTTGGGTGTTGCTAACTTCGTATACCCTGTTAAGGGTATACAAATAATAAAATTTTAAATAAAATGTTAAATACAAGCAACTGAATGAGGGATTCCTTTGGCACGGCAAACGCAGTTCGAAATTATTTCGCATACTAAATGTAGCATATACATATGTATATATTATGTATGTATATTTCTCTAGATGTGCATTAACATACGAGTACTACATAGTATATCCCCTGCTTTAATTTTCCGTTTCTTCTTTTAACGCGCGCAAATATTGAAATATTTAATAATTGCATTGGTTCTTAAGGAACCGCATACCCACCTAGATAAATAGGTGCGAGTGTGTGGGAATATAGTATGCAACGAAAACATCTCGACAACTTCGCAGAAAAATATTAAGTGGATTGAATGTAAAGAGTATCAGAAACCATTTCTTTACATAAGAATTTAATTTATGGAAGTGCTACATTTTCTTGAGCTTCTGTTTGGTGGGAAGTATTTATGGAAAGGAGGCTGTTAAATGGTTAAGAAATAATGTAAAAAAAGGAAAGTGATATTTAAAATTATGTTATCAATATAAATTTATGAAAATTTCCGAAAAACTTGTTTAAAGAATAAACAGAGAAACTTCAAATTTAATGGGAAATGTCTATTATCATCTAAAAGAACATTCTTTGGCATTTATTTTTTGAAGAATATGTCACTCTAATGTTGGCCGTGGCTACGTCTCAGATGGTCCATCCGTTGAGTCGAAATTTCGATGTCTCGTTGTAGCATTTCGACTGTTAACTGGTGAATGACACGCGCGAGATTGTCCATATACACTTTGGCTTTCCATATCCGCACATCAAACGATGAGATATATCATGATTTTGGTGCCCAAACTACCGGTCCAAAACGTAAAATTATCTGCTCAGAGAAATGTTCTTTCAATAAATCGATGTGTGAGCACTGGCAACGTCTTGTAGAGTAAAAAACCAAATATCGTCGAGATGACGAGCTTTAATTTCAGGCATCAAATAGTCGGTTATCATGGCGCGATACCGGTCGCCATTGACGGTTACGTTCTTACCGGCATAATTTTTAAAAAATTATGAACGGATGTTTCCACTGGCCCACAAACCACCGCAAATCGTAGCTTTTTCTGGATAAAATGGCAGCCCTAGAATCTTTTCAGATTGCTCTTCGTCCTAAGTGCGGTAATTTTCCTTGTTTACATACCCATTAAGTAAGCCTCATCGCTGAACAAAATTTGGCTTGAAAACGTTGGATCTTCTTGGAACTTTTTAAGAGCTCGTATAGCGAAGTGATGCCACTTGGGAAGGTCAAGCCTCTGTTCCTACACAAGCTGTATTTTGTGCGCGTTCAATTTAAGATCTCGTCGGAAAATGCGCCAAATTATGTCATACGTCAGTTCGTAATGCTGCGAACGGCGGCCCTGAACAGAATTCAAACAAAGTTGAATGATCTGTAAACGTTGTTCCATGATGAAATGCCAAATATTACTGAACAAAAATAACATAACAGCTTGACACGACTTTCGCATGATCTGTCAAAAAAGGCTGCTGAAAAAGTAGCTCTGCTTTTTTCATTCATTCTTATGGCAATTCTTGAGAGTCTCGAATACTTGAGTTAATTATATCTAAATTACCTTTTAAGGAAAATTATTTCGATTATTCGTCCAAACCTAAACGATATTATTTTTCAATGATGGAAGAAAATTTTTCTTGGTAAAACATTTTTTTTTTTGTACAACGTAAATTTACGACATTGTATAATCCAAATTTGGTAAAAAAAGTCAGCTTGAAATTGTGGTATAAGGTTGCCCTGTGGCCACTATACTCGCGCTACTTGCCATTTACGTTAAAGACTATTACAGTGACAAAGTTTTTTGTCTACTTAGAAGATATTTTTTTATTAGTGAGACTCAAATTATATTAAAAGTACTTGCACACTCGAAACTTATTCGGAAACAGCAAAATAGCATTTTCAGTCTTCTTTTATTTCAACCGTAAATAGTAAATTTTCCTTTTCATGCTAAAACCTTAGGAAAAAAGATTTGATGAACGCACATTTTCAATTAGTTTTATTAGTTTCCTTGAATTCTTCCGCATTCCAATCACAATCCATGTATATATTTGTCCATAGATACAGAAACCATGTATGTCATCGGACAAATCACTTTTAAATAATGTGTGCTAGAAGATTACTTTCCTTCGAGTCTTATCACCGGTAGTTGCCATTTTTATTTAGTAGCTGCAATAAAATGCCAATGATCGCCTTTTAATGTAGCACAGAAAACAAATATATATATTTGTACACAGTTAGGTGTATGCGTGCTTACGTAGCAGTGCGGCATAAAAACGTACTGACTCAGAATGGATTTTGAACTGGTCGGATTTATCATAGTCACCTATACATATATAACGGTACTTTGGGTCATTCAAACTGGTTAAAGAGATCAGCCGCAAAAATTAGAAAAATATTTTTGATACTGAAATAAGTTCCAACGAAAAATATCAATTGGTTAAAGCCGACGGTTACTACGATTCCATTTAGTATTTACAAAAAAGTTTTTGCTTCTAGAATATCATAAGAATTGCAGCTCAAGGATAAACAATGAATTAGCTATAATCAACAATCAGACAATTGTATATACATATAAATAAGTGTATATTTATGTAGTTGCGAAATCTTCTGTTCAAGAGGGTAAGCATTTTTTCTTCATTGTTTTGGTTTAGTATGAGCATTCTATTCGCTCATGGGTGAGATGTAGAAAATAGAATAAAATAAGTGAGAAATCGAGTTGCACCTTTGAATTTTGAGTGAGCTATCTTTAGTCTATTAAAGTATTCCAGAAGTATATTTCTTTCGATACTAGAACAATCATCATCGCAAAAGATTTACCCCTGCAAGATGCTAGTAAATTTTAATTGCAGGGCTGAGACGGCAGTGGATTTTAACTTTGCGACTACGAAGCTTTAAGGCTATTTAGGAGGAACCTTTGTACATAAAATTAAATGTTTTATACAGCATGATCTCAGTTATGTCAATAATTCGATAACTTTTAGCCATTTTGGAGGAATTTTCATACGGTTTTTACAAGTTTGAATAGATAAAAACCTCACAACTCAGCTTCCGGAGCTTATAGCGAGTCACTGACGATCTCCTAACGGAACACTATTATTCTCCTATTGCCTAAAATTGTCGGCTTTTGGGCAATAGTTTTTTCCGTCGGTTTAACTATAGCCAGTAGAGGCGTAAATTAAGGGTTTAGCCGAGGGGATCAGGTGCCAAAGCACCGAGGTTCTTTTTGCACCCAACCTGGTTTAAATGGTTCGAACTTGTTTTTGTGCAATGTTTATCTTCTGGACAATCAATTCGAAGAGAACGAAATGAACCAAGCCAATTATGCGCTAGTGGTTTTTGCAGAACTAGAACCATAAACTCGCTTCACATCTTCAGCCGCCTGAATGAGGTTTTCGCTTTTATCCAGGAAAATGGGTTGTATTTTCGAAAACAATAATGAGTAAAAAAAAAGGATTTTGAACAAAATCACGTTGATAAAACGCAAGATACAAGTCACTAAAATCACCTGTTAGAATAATTATGGATTTTCTTTTTACTATACCTTATATTACGATATAAGCTTAGATGGGTATCTAGAGTGAAAATTATATAAAAATTACTTGAAATTAAACCAGAATTTACAATAATCGAGTTTCATAGACCCAGAATTTAGGATTAGAACTTCACGAATTCAAAATATTTGTAATTTCTAATATTGCAAGGATTGCAATGCACTTCTCGGCACCACCGCGGTAATATTCGACCAATATTTTCGAGATGCAGGTTTGCTTATGGGGGTACTTTCGTGTGAACGCATACATTTTACCACTTTTTAGGAATTTTTTTTGTATGCGACAACAAAATTAAATCATTTTAATTTTTTAATAAATATTTATTTGTATTTTGAAATGTACAAAAAAAAAATTTTCGTTTTTTACATTTTTAATATACATTTTTTTTAATCAAAGTTGGGGACTACTACAAAAAAAAAGCAGTTCACTGGTCATGGTGATAGCGGCTGTTCATGCTGTCTGAAATAAAAAAATCGAATGAATTATTATTCAGTAGTTCTGCGACTAACGTCCCTACCAAATATAATCAATTTCATTAAAAAAAATGTCGACCTTCAAAAAAAAGTCTCGAAAATCTTGTTTTTTTTTTGTTTGGGGCTATTGCATCATTTCTTTATTGCGTTGTCCTTATAAGAAGTCGTTCCCGCTTTCTCTATTGGGTAGCGAAATGTATAAAAACCGAGTACGCATGTGTGGGATAACATTTCCACGACAATCTGTAATTTTATCTGGCTGTGAAGAGACTTGTTCCGTTGCTGCGGTAGTTGGCTAGCCAACAGCTAACAACCGACTTGCGTAAAACACGAGACAAACACCTACATACTTGCAAACATACTCACACATACCATAGATATGTTTTTTGTCAAACGTGCAAAGTAAACGACGCACACACACATACAAACGTGCTTACATAAACACCAAATACCACGTAGACACGCTTACAAAAACCGTTATAAGCACACATTCATATGTCTCAAAGCACGTATAACGGTTTTTATAACTGCTTCCCCCTACCAACATCATTACGTTTGCCCCGTCTCCACGTTGATGTCCGTGTCCATTTCGATGTCCATCCGTGTCGTCGTGATGCTTGTCGGCGACATTTTTTCATGTCATCAAGCTTGACACTAATTACCTCAGCTTGTCGCTTGTGCAATGATTTGCGCCGAGCTCTAGCGGCCAGCAGCACCAGCAGTCACACAAAACAAACAACGCCACACACATACTCTTACCAGAAAAGAGGAAAAAAGCAAAACAATAACAAAGCAGCGGCATGAACTTGGCAACAAGAGTCAGAAAACGTTGCACACTAAATCAAATTCTAGCTAAAAGTAAAGCAAGCAACAAAAACAACAAGAAAAAGTAATGGTGAATCAAATGGCAAGCAGCAAAGCACACAAAATCGTTGGTGAAGAAAGTGATTGGTGGCCACACGTGGTGTTCATCGTCGTCGTCACGACCACCGCGCATCAGCAGCAGCAACGCACCTTCCACGCAGCCACCAACATCTGTCACTTTGATTTTTCAGCGCATTCATCAACGAGTGCGCATTTGACCGACGCGACACACACACACATGAATGAGTTTAAATATGAGCGTGTGGTATGTAATGGTAGCTATGTGCTGCCAGGATATTGGCTAAACTCTGCTGCGGCTGGCGCTCGCTGTCATGACGTGTGATCAGCACGTGCGACAAGCAATGTTTTTTCTGTTACTTTTGCGCTGGCATTTGACGTAAGAATGTGCAAACACAAACACACACATGCACGTACTTATGCCTCGGTAATGGGCTCCCCACTGGCTTATGGCTTGTATCGCGGCAGCCAACAGCGCCGGCATTAAAATAACAATTAAACACTAATTTATTTGCTTGTGTGCGACTGGTTTTATTTTCCTCTTCCTCTTTGCTTTTGATTTTCCTTCATTATACTCGCAAACCGTAATGAGATTTGAATGAGCATTGAACTGGCATTAATGTGGGGTTGTTGCTATAACGGTAAAGTGCAAATGCCCGAAGTTTAAAAGTCATCTACATGTTCTAGTTCAAACTTTATACTATATTTGCTAGTAACTCAAAATATTTTTGTAGTTTGGTGGCATGATATCCAACGCAAGTTACCCAAGTTGCTATTCAGTTATAGTCATAAGGATAATTTTCGAAACTACTGAAGAATAACGGCAGATTTACATGGGGCTTAGTTAAAAAATTAAATAAAAAGCAAGGCACGGCCAACTTTTATTTAGTGTTTTTCACAACTTCCTGCTTTGATTCTTACCCACTTGCTAAAGAAATATATTTTAAGTGCCGTTAACTATATTTTAAAACGGTCCATATCGTGTCATAACTCCATTTAAGAGTTCCTTCGTGCTTCCAATTCACTGTATTTCTATATGAGGATTGCATTCTATGCAAGTAAGTCACATTACCATAGACTTGTTTCGAAAACCGCTGTTTTAACTGTTCTATCGAAATATATAAGGCAACGTATGAAGAAACGGCCAGTATTTGAGGTACCTTAATGAAAAAATTTCTTTTGCCTATCGGCTCCCTAATAAATAAATAATTTATATTATTAAATTTGATACCTGTCGATATTTACAATTTTAAATAGTCTTTCGGTCATATTTTAAATTAAGTTCTGAATAATTTATGGATGATTTGGTTTGGCTTGGTGCTAAGCTAGGTGCTTACAAATTATAGAATTTTGTAGTGTGACCAAACATTTATATTTCGATTGCGCTTCTATGGAAAATACTCTCCATTCAAACGATAACTTAAATGTTTTGTATAATTGTGTATATACAGTAAAATTCCTAATAACCGGACCTACCGTCTCATTGTTTTTGTCCGGCTATAAGAGCTGTCCATCTCTGGGAGCTGATCAAAACAAGTGTATAATTAAAATAAATTCTTAGATTCAGAGGTGAGGTGAGTTTTCGGTGAGCCACCGCGAACCAGACGGCACCTGCGCAGGAGACTTTGTTTTCCGTGAACATTTTTTGTATAGTTCTGAAAACACTTACAATTTATAAGAATTAAAAAAAAAGCGGAAACTATAAACTTTACACAATATTATTTACAAATATTTTGCAATTTTGTCCGTTTATTGGAGATAGTTTGAACCGAATATTACTAGAATAGTGTCCGTGTGAGGTCATTGAAACGTACCCATGTCCCGTTATAGGAATTGCTTTTGTATGAAGACAATAATAAAAACTTTATGTTAATGCAATTCGGTCAGTTATGAGAGATGTCCGGCTAGGGGGACTGTCAGAATAGAGAATTTTTTTTGTATATATTTATATACCGCTATTTCACTTGCTAGCGACTTATCAAATAACTCAATTTATCTCAGCATATTACAAAAGTCAAATAATAATATAAAAAAAAGTTGTCTAGAAAACATTCTTGTGTTCGTAAAAGTATATTTAATCTTACTTTCAAATATTTTAGTACAGGTATAAGCATATACAAGTATATAATACACATGATTGTATGTATTTATATAATAAGTTTTCTAACATTATATTTCTTTTATTTTCAGGTAAGTGCAAGGAAATTTCATAACTTCTACGTAAATGGATCGAATAATGTAATAAAACCTGTATGTATTACTTTATTGAATGAAAATGAATGTGGAGGAGTTTTCTCGTTTCTTGGCAAACAATTTTTAAGATTGAAGTTTCTGAAAGTTCAGCTCATTAAATCCAAAAACAATTAACTTTCGATAAGTCATCCAAGTAGTTAGTACTCGTAACTGTTGAACACATAAACTTATTCATTTCCCCGTCAACTCTTTAATATAATTAAACTCCGTATGTTTTTGCTTACTTTTACTTTGACTTTCAAATATATAATTTTTTGTTCATCGATGTTTCTGAACAGGATAAAGTCCTGTTCTATCGAAAGTTTGTTTTATATATGTTTAGCAGTGCGTTGAAACATTTTGATTTTTTTAGCTTACACCTCATCAAGTTTTCTAGAGTTTAGTTCTTTTTTAGCAGAAGTAAGTAAAGATTCAGACTTCAACTTCTGGCTGTAGTTTACTAATTGGATTAGTTTACACCTCTTTCTTCAATTAGTTATTCGGAAACATTCAGTTCAATCTAACAATCGGTAGACCATTTATATCTTTTGAAGCCCGTTGAATTCATTTATTTTATTCTTTTTGTCACAAAAATATTGATTGTGCACACTTTGCGGGTTTTATCTCTGGACTCTTCTTAACGTAACTGTATGTTTGCAGGTTACTTTAAGCTCACTATTAAGTTGACTGCATCCAGGAATATATTCTTCACATCGAATACCTATAGCGTCTAGCTGCCATTCAAATTGACTAATAAAACCCAAGATAAAGGTTTTTTTATAGTAAAAGGAAGCATTGAAAGCCGAAGAGTGGAACTTTAATCCGCTAAACCTAACTTTCTCCCAACTCATATCTCTCAAACAGAACCACCGGATTAAATATTACCTCATGGGAGAGAAAAAGTTTTTAAGTCTTATCTATAATACGGTCTGACTGACGCCTAAGTAATATACTGTATAATTGTGCTTAGTTTTGTCATAATTAGAGCTGACGATTTGCTGACAGCTTTCCATTTACCAGAGGAGTGACACATACAGCTGTGTTCAAAATAATAGGAGTGCCCCTGAGAAAAATATTTAACCCAAAAAATTTTTCATATCAAAACATGAACGTCAAGCACTCTTCAAGAAACTTCTAACGGTATTTCGCGAGTAAAACACAAAGCATAAACTTCATCTGTTTACATTAATTACAATGTTATGAGTTCAAATCTGTGTCGGTCACTGAATTGCGCTGTTCACAAAAATAGGAGTATGAGCTACCAAGTATTATAAAACGTTTTTATTTAAACAAAACAAAAAAGTAAGTATAAGAAAATAAAAACGATTGGATTTTTTAAAGGATAAGGATAGGATCGTGGATAAAAAATAAATTATTAAAATTTTTGTTTTTGTTGAAAAACTTGACTTTGTATTTTATATTGGGATGCACTCCTATTATTTTGAACACAACTGTAAGTGCTGTCAAATTTTCTACCGAAAAACTACCAGCAAGTGAAGTTTTCTACTTTTCCCTTACGTTTGAAAAATGAGTGCATTGAAAAAATATGTACGAAGAGTCTTCTATGCACTTTGTGCACGAGGAACAGTACAGACTAAGGTCGTGACGAAATCGGAACAGATAACTTCTAAAAAATGCATGTCCACTCAGTATTTGGGATAAATGGAAATCTAGGTCTCCACATCTTCTATCTATCCACGAATGGATGTCCGGGATTAGTCTGTAGATTCATTGTCTTTTGGTTTAGGTTTACTACCGTTGCTGCTACATTGTAATGTATTTGGTTCTCTTTTTTTACGCCTACAAATGACTCTGATAGCTGGTCCAATAGTGCGATTTCTTTTCCCTGGATGTCAATGAGTGGCATACCAGCTTGACGATGATGTCGCTTGGTATCGTTTGGAAAGCAATTGTTACTAGTATAACAGCGAGTCTATGCACAGCGTTTATTTGTCCTGCATATGCTTTTATGTCTAGTGCCTGTACCCATATTGGGGCTGCATACAATATTACGAAACTCATTGTTTTTGCTATTAAAGCTCGACGACTGGAACGCACGCAGCCCTATTGGTCATCATTCTTGATAGAGCATTACATATTTTGTTTGCTTTACCTGAAGTATAATCCAATTGGTTGATGTATTCTTAGCACCCCGTTGTACATTAAGTTTCATAGTAGAGGGCCTAAAATAGAGCCTTGCGATACTCCACTCGAGATAGTGTACCTCTGACTGCGTGTCGTATAACAATCTCCTATTTTACTATACTGAGGGCTTATCTTACCATTTACAGCACATTTCCCAGTATCAACTACTTATCTTAGAACATCAATAGCAAATCCCGTTTCTCTCTGATAATCCATTTGGATTTTTGGATCGCTTAGTGCAAGTGGTTTCTTACCATGCTTTCATACACTTTACCTATCGTGGCGACCATACACTAACGTCGATAATATGAAGATTGAGGCAGATTTTTTGGTTTCAGAAGTACAACAAAACGCGTTACCTTCCATGGGTCGGAGAACCCCACTTCTTTTATACATACGTTGTACAATAAAACTGCTTTAGTTGGTTTCAAGTAAATAGTTTTTTAACAGAGTTTTACAATCTCTGCTCGATCATACTTCTTTAATTTTCCAGGCGGTAAGGCGGTAATAAATGCAGAGTCGTTACAATGGTGACATTCTCCGATCATGCTCAATTAAAACTCTATTTTCGAAGCTTCTTAAAGATAGTTTTGGTTGCGTCTTAGGCGGAAATGCACTATAGCACACTTTTGGGAGCTTCGAGCTTCATAAAGCAAAACGTAGTAGGAAAATGTATGCAAATTAGCCTAGAATGCTTTAAAAAGGCTAGAAGTAATAGAATACACGCCAATTTTCAATGTTGGCTTTCTTTAATCAGTTCTAACGAAAAGAACTTCCATATTTTTCCTAATTCCGCAGCCTTTATGTTTTACCATCAAACTGGAACAGCGGTGGCAATACCATCAACAAGCCATCAAAATATAAGCATTGTCGAATTTTAAGCCAAAAACCATTTTTACCGTTATCACTTTATTTTCGTGCACTACAAAAGGGCATTGAAAGGCTGCGCTCAGGTGTCAACAGCGTGTAGACAACTTGTTGCCAACTCATGTTCTCAACAAATTTGGTGGATTATGCATGAATATGGATTTTGGCAAGGTGCAACATACAGCATGCAACAGGCAGCCAGGGGCAAACAGCAGCATGTGGCACACTCATCTTCATATGTAAACATTTCAGTTCTTTGCTGTTGTTGTTTGCATGAATATGCATATACACATACATACATATGTGCATTTTTGTCCATTTGCGCGAGTGTATGTGTATTTTTGTTTGCCTCTTTGTGCTAATGCATAATTAAGTTCAGAAATTTGCGAGTATTTGTTGTAACTCCATTGCATGAAAACAACAAATTCGCTAACCTCAAAACATACGAACGTTTACATGCGCTGGCAACGCTTCTCGGCAAGCTCAGCTAGTTGAGTGTGTATGCATAAAGTATATGAACTTTATGTATGCCACACATGCAACGGCTTCAAGTTGTTGCCAAACTACCCAGAAAGTTGCTCACCACCAGCTGACTCGTATGGTTGAGTGTTGGTGAGGCGTCAGCGCCAGCAGTTGCCGAGTTAGCGCGGTGGAGTTCGTGGCATTTAACACCTGCTGCTCCGTTGCATAATCGGACGCTGGAGGGTCAATGAGTTTAGCATATGTGCTCGCCTGCTTAAATTGCATTTAGATAGACCAAACACACACACACACTCTCTCATATTAGTATATGTTTGCGTGAGTGTGTGTGTCTTCTTGCTCAATTTAAAACCGTACAAGTTATTTGCCTGTTGAGTGTGCATCAAGAAAACAAGTTGGGAATTTTTAATATTTTTCCGTTTGTTTATTTTCCTCCAGCGCTTTGTAGGCGCTCGCTCTGAGTTGAGGTTTGGCAGCGTGTTTGCGACTTGCACACTTAAGCTTCATGAATTTTGCCCACAAGCCCTTGCAACAATGAAGATGCTGACTAACACACACACACTGGCATACATTTTCTGTAAAATTGGAATAAATTTAAATTTTACATGACCGCAAATTCCGCAACAACAAAAACTGTTCGTTGTGCCGAAATTACTTTTGGCAAGCTGCCTGTTGCAGTCGATTCGCACTCGTTGCAAGAAAACGAGAGAATGAATCGCAAGCGAAGTACTAAAACGTAAAAGAGCCTATGCATATGCATGATGGTCTATATACATACATATATATATATATACATATAAATAGATTTTTTATTCATGCACTTGCCTATTTCGTTTACCTTTTGGCTCCGCTTCGATTTTGTGCTGAATTTTTAAAATTGCTTCGATTGAAATTAATCTTTTCAGTTTTCATTCAGCTCAAAGCTTAACTCTGCCGCATTTAGAGTTGAGCTTTGTATTTTATTGTTTGTGGGTTTCGTATTTCTCCTTGGAAACAGTAAGTCGTTTCTTAATTAAAACTTGTTTTTAAGCAGAAAAAATTAGAAAATATGCAAAATAGTCATTGATGTTTTACTAAAATTGAGTTTTTCAAATCGCTTTTGTTTCTTGTGTATTTGGGTACCTTAAACAGCGTATAATAAATCTGCAACAAAGATTGTAATACTCAGAAAAAAAACACACGAAATTTTAATTAAATTGCTCAGGTGAAGGATATTTCAAAAAAAAGTATTTTGCTAAGTGGGCAGGATTTTCCCTTATTACTATGCCAAACATCAACGGGATCTGTGGAACAGTTTGTTCACAGTAGCGGCTTAAATCGGCACACCTCAGTATAGCGTTGCAATTTTTAAAATGAATAAATCAAACAAAGAATTTGTCTCAAATTTTATATTTCTAAACAAATTTCGAACGCGAGATCGTTGCAAATGTTGGAAAAAACTTAGGGTGATTTAGTTTTAACAGAAACACAAGCCAACGAGTCGTTCGAAGCCTTCAGAGACAGTCAAGAGATCGTTGAAGATTTGCCACGTTCTGGGCGACTTCTGACCTCTTCAACTGATGAAAATATTAAAAAAGTGAAGGATATGGCTTAAAAACCGTGAAGCAAATGTTAGAGAGGTGGTTTCGGACCGAAACGAAAGAAAACACTCCAAATCACTAAAAAATCAAGGTGGCGATCATTGCTTTTTTTCGAAATTCGAAAAAAAATGGCCATCAAAAGACATAGTCGACCATACAAAGCTACGCTCCCTCCAGGGTTGATGAAGTGGACTATGCACTACCTGAGCGGTCGGAAATCATCCGGACTGTTTTGAGAAAAAAAATCTAAGTGGAGCAGAATTAAACAGGGGGTTCAACAGAGTTGCTGTTTAGATTCTACTTCTAGAAACTCTCTCACCCACCAAAGGGAATTTCTATCACCTCATACGCTGGTGTTCGCACAATCATGACGTCGGACAATGGAATCGATGGCATGCGCTCATAACTAAATGGTTATCTCTCCGCACTTTTTTGCTGTACGTAGCCTAACACTCTCTCTCAATAAATCCACAGCCACTATATTCGCAAACAGGACGAACCTTGACCTTAACTATTTAACCTATCAGTAACCCTAAGATTTTAGCTCCTTCACTTCTAACCACTTCACTCCTAACACGACCAAAAGCACGTGGAGAAGAGACAAAGAAATGTTTTTGGTAACATACGAGGCAATCGGTCGGCCGGTCCTTAACTATGCTGCACCAATATTGGCTGGATGCAGTAAAATAGAGACGAGGAAGCTTCGGACAAGACAGAACACTGCTCGAGCCCGAGTTGTCTTCGCAGAGCTACGTTCCGGATTCTGTGGCAAGTTAAGACCAGACATAACAAATATACGTCCGGCATGCAACGAGTCCTTGCATGACTAACCACGCTATGGTCTGATCCCGTTGAAACAGTGCGTTTCCTAGGCCTACCGTTGCATGACATCAATGACAACTTATCTGAACCTTATTATTAAAATACATTCTATGTCTGTAGCTTTCTACTCAGAGTTGGTTTTCTGAGACTAGTACATATATAGACTTTGGTTTACATACAAGTTAGGAACCCAACTGAAATAAAAATGAAAATTAATGACATGAATTTATTGTATATTAAAAATGTCGGGAGTTCGAGAGTGAGTAAATACCACCGACCAAATGAAATTTACAGTTGCTTCGCGATCGCTGAACTGTTATTCTATTTCAATTTTTTCATGCATATTTTATCACTATTAAATGTAATAGCTTTCTTTCAAATCTGCCTCTGGTGATTAGTTTACAATTTTGAGGTAAAATAAAATGTTGGATATGAGTAACTAGAAGCACTCGACGCATAGCCTATTTTTCTCTTGATTGACGGAGATAGTCATTTGGTCAAGAGTCTATACATAACGTTAATTTTTTATTGGATTATTTTAAGAAAGCCACCGGGAAGATCTGACGTTGTCATTTCAGCTGTAATATAAATTTTTTCCAAACATTAAATATATTTCAGTAATACCTGAGACAGACATGTGGTAACAATACCATAGTAAAGATATCATGGTGTTCTGTTTACTGTTGCATATTTATCGCAAAAAAGCTATGTATTTAGTTAAAGTCTCTTTAAAATCATCACATAAAATGTGAAAAATATTTTGTTTTCCATTTCAATAATTAATTTTTTAAGTCATTTTGACAGAATATTTCGAAGAACTTTTGTGTTAAAGCTTTTAGCAAAGTTTGTAACCTTTTTTTAGTTGTATTTATACAAAATATTGATACCATCAAAATACTACATTGCTCATATGGTATTTTGCTAGTATTTAGTGACACACATATGGTATTTGTACCATATATGGTATTGTTACTACATGTCTCTCTCGGGTATAATTAATTCAATTTCGCTCTTAGCTATTATTGATTTATTTTTGATTGATGTTATTTTCCGATTTCCGAAAAATGTCTTTCTATTCCAAAATTAATTAATTGAAAAGGGATTATTGGCAAAAAGACAAATGGTGAAGATAGAGCTGGCAGTGAGTTTCCAGCACGCTAATTTGCAAAGCGGGTCATGCTCATTCGGTCAAACACAAATAAATTCTTTTCAAATTTTTCCGAAATCATCAATAACCCACTTTCAGTCATTTATTTGGGCGCAAAAACCTTTCACCACTAAATTAGAAAAATTAAAATTGCGTACTTCATGCGTGAAACGGGTCTGCGGATCCAGAAAAACAGCTGGCTTTCCGTGTGGCTGATTGACCTCGGCCACGAGCCCGTTGCAACTTCAATTAATTTTCGCATTAACGACGGAAAAAGTTTACCGCAATTTACATAAAATCTACCATAGATAATTTAATATCTATATGCTTACATATAGATGTATATATGTATGTCCACAAAGTTATTTTAAACAAGTAAGGAAGCGTAAGTTTGGGTGTAACCGAATGTTTTATACTCTCACAACTTGCAAGGATCAGAGACGGCGAAATGTTTCGCCGATTAAACCCATTTTTTTAAACAGTTGCGATATATTATTGTATATCATAGATTGAGCGATACTTTCGAAGAAAAAAATCCTAACTTTTTAGCCAAGAAACCAGTGCACAAAGTTTCATTATGACATCTCAACTTTTACTCAAGTACAGCATGCTCGGATGGACGGACACTCTCCCGGATTTCAAATCAACTCATTCTGATCATTTATATATGTCTATATTACCCTATATCCTCTCGATTATTTTTAGTTGTATCCCCTAATAATATACCCTGTAGCAACATGTTTCATGAGTATAAAAAGTGAAAGATGTCGTTTTGCCAGAGCACCCGTCCTATTGTTTGCTCTAACGGAAAGTGTGAAAATTAATATAAAACAAAAAAGCTCAAGTGAGAGAGAGCGAAATTTGTGGACCCCAAATCCTTGGTAAATTCCATCGAATGCTTTTTAAGTGGATTGCTTTTCGGCTGTTCGACAAGTTTGTGCCTGAAGAGGTGTTACATTTTCCACACTTTAAATGCCCGCACCAAAGTTGTTGAAGCACACTTAAGTCACGCGTGTGTAACCCACAGAGGCAGCGTGGTCCCCTGACTTGCTGTCATTGGCCTACTTGTGTGTATCCCACACGCATTACATCCCTTCCGCCCTGCACCAGCACCCAAGGACCTCTCACACATACCCACGGGACGTTGATGCCACGCTTTGTCTGCCTGTGACACGTACTTGTGCCATATTTTCGCTTCTAAAAAAACGCCCAAAACAAGAAAATCAAAAACAACAACCACTAACACACACACACACACAAATATGGTAAATAATCGATAATTTTTGGTGCTGCTGCACGAAAGCTGGAAAAACAGCAATGGTTCATCGTGATAGCAACTATGATGACGTCGTCGATTTGTTGACAACGGCACTTTTTTGTGTTGCTATTATTGTACTTGCTGTCGCTGCTGGCAACACTATTTGCGGCTGTTGCTTTCTCATTCGGTTGCCTTGACAACGCGTGGGGATTGGTGGCGTTGTTGCGTTTGGTAAGATGATTGCTGTTGTCGTTGCTGTTGTTAGATGCGATGCTAGTCAGTCAGTCATGCAGTCAATTCGTCAGTTGACTGCTGTAAATGTTAATGTAATTGTTGTTGTTGATATTTTGTTACTTCAGGCGCTGCTGGGATTTCTTTCGCGGGGTGGGCAAGCGTCTAAAATTATGCATATCCGAAGATTTTTAGTGGCTGGCCCACATACATACATACGTACCCGGTAGGGAAAAGCGAACGAATAAACCGCAGGCGAATAGTGAAGTTTTGCTGATTTGAATGTAATAAGTAGATGTTTACAGTTATTGCAGATAATAACTGTATTCTAGTGGCCAAGATCAAACCATTTTAGCTACTCAAAGAGACTGACAGTCGGGTTGTATGTTTGATATATGTTATAACAGTTCGATCTGAAAATATTTTTCGAAAGTTGTAGCTATGTCTGCGATAATAATCTGTGCCAAAATTTCCTGAAGTTACGTTTTTAAATGAAACAGTTTTCAACGGAAGGAAGTTTGATCGGTCAGTCAAGCGCAGGCATCCTAAAGGATGACTACCCCTCATGTACCTAATAACTGAACTCCATCTGGTACTCAAAGGATCAAAACTGATCTATGTGTGGGTCATTGGTCTACCAGACTAACTTAACCTAACCCATGTGCTATAGTTATCCGATATTGGCGGTTACGACAAATCAGCAGTTTCGTGAGAGAGGACACGACGGTATACTTACCTTATATACCCTATTCAGGGTATAGTAACCAAGTCGTTGTTAGTGCGTTGTTCATCAAAATAATTTCCTAAAAATTTTATTAATTTTTTTTCATTCAAATTCATCACGTGACAAATTTTGAACCTCTTTACAAAATTTTTTCGGAACTATGCAGCCCTTCTAATAAATTCGACAGCAACTTTAAGGGTGGAGTGTATTAACTCCAATCAGTTATATTGCTAGACGTAGCACCAGATTTCCTGCAGGGCACATCCAAAACGCAAATCTTCCTTTTCCAACCCTAAAAGCTTCCATTTTTTCCTCACAACGAATTCGTTTATTATATTTTTTTTTCTAAATTTTAGCTACATTTGCAGAAGTTTTAATTCAACCATTTTGCACGCCACTGTTGCCAACCGGTTGTTCCTGTGAGTGTGTGTATTTGTGCTGGGGCAAAAAGGTTGCCAGCTAAGCATTCAATTTGAAACCTTGTTTTTACAAACTTTTCGTATATTCAAAGGCAATTTCTTTTAGTTTTTTTATTTGCTGTTACTTTTGCTACCTCAATGGTTTTTCGGCTTTGCGCCTTTCGCCTTTCATTCGATTAGTTTTTTCGTTTCGTCTCTTGCCTTTTTCTCATTATTATGATTATTTGTTGTTTGCATTTGCGCTGTTCAAGCTTTCTATTGGTATTTGCTGTTGTTGTTGCTGTAAATTTTGCATTTACTTTTTATGTTTCATTCGGCGCTGTTGTTGTTGTTTTTTAGGTTGGTTTTTTGTTTTTAGCGCATTCTGCCCAAATGCTATTTACACAGAAACGTAATTAGGGTAATTGAGTTTTTCAATTTAATTAAGTTGAATTGCACTCACACGCACCTCCCCCGCCACCGCCGCCGCAGCTCGTTGCAATGTGGTCCCTTCAATGGTCCTCTGTCTCCTCTGTCTTCCGTGGTCTCCCTGCCTTTGCTGTGCGGCTCCGTGTGCGCCGCCTAAATTCCGAACAATTTTCAAGTGATTGGCTGCTGCGGCTAATGGACGTTTACCGAACCCATCGGGCACCTACACACATACATACACATACATAGACACAATGGGGCAATGTGGTTGCTCGGACAGCTCCTCTGCTGCAGCGCTTCATTGTTGTGGTAAGTTTACCGATTGCTGTTTTTGATCGCTGCTGGCTCTCGTATTGGTATTGGTATATGTATTTGTATTGGTAGTCATGGCTACATGCTCCTTACTAAACAGCCCTTGTTATACTTCTTATTTTTCTGCTTTGCAAATTGTGTGCCAATTTCTGTTTTATTGTTGTTGTGCTTACTGGTATTGCTCTCCATCTTCGCCTTTGTGCCGTTGCCTAGGCCACTGATTAGTGGTTGGAGCTTATAGTGAAAGAACTCTTGCTAATTGTTTTTGTTAGCGCTTTTTTGTTATTGTAATACCGTTGTTGTTGTTCGTTTTGTTGTGTATAAGGCTAAATAATCTGCTCGTCTTGAAGTTTATCATGTGTGACACGTCTCTAGCGGTTGCGACCGGCGGTTGAAGTCGCTTTGGCAACGTCGGAAAAATGTTCTTTGCAACAAGCCACAAAATTAATCGCGCTTCTTCTCCACTTGCATGGTATGTCAGATACAAGTTCTCTTTAGGAAAGTTTTCAGCAACTTTTCTAAGCACTTGAACGTACTTGGGGAATTGTATGTATTTATTACTGTTGTTTCTTGGTAACCAAATGGAACTTGTTTTCATTCACCACGTGAGCTACCTGTGGAACCATCAGCTAAAGGTTTCAGCGTGAGAAAATCATTGATTTTGTTTGGACAATGTTATGTTTTAATAGTTTTTTTCAAAAGTTTGAAAAGAAAATAAATTAAAGTTTCTCATATTCCTGAACCTGGAAAATATCCGATTTAGTCAGAGCAAAACAAAGCAAAAAGGAGTCAGGGAAGAACTGGAAAAACTTTCGGAGAAAAATATATCACTTTGTGAATAACAAAATTTTGAGTGTTTACAACAGCGCGCCATTCGTTCATCCTTTTCCTTATTTGCCGCCTATTTGAGAATCCGAGTGTAGCCTTTTCCTGTTAGCAAATTATTATGCGTTGGATTTTGAGACTGACTTTGTTGTTGGTGCTACTGCTGGTTTCAAGATAGATGAAATTTTCTACGACTGCGAAGTTATGACTGTCAACAGCGACGTGGGAGGAAAGTCGCAAGTGCGACGACTGTTTGTTTCATGACAGAAGATATTTCGTTTTGCCTTCGTTCACTACCAAATCCATTTGCTTCGCTTCTTTGTCCCACCGAGCTCGAGTTTTGGAGTTTCTGGAGTAGATTGAGGAAGTTGCACGATAGGTAGTCACCTTGTCCGAAACCTCGTTTGGTATTGAACGTCTCGGAGAGATCTTTCTCGATCCTGATGCAGCTTTTGATATTGCTCAACGTCAGTTAATACAGCCATATTAGTTTTGCGGAGAGACCAAATTCAGACATAGCGGCATAAAGGCAGTTCCTTTTCGTGCTTTTTAATCGAAGAGGTTCTGTGAGTAGATTTCCTGGGCCTTTCCCAAGATTTGGCGAATGGTGAATGTCTGGTCAGCCACACTGATAAGGTTCAATCAGTTTGTTCTTTTCAAAAAATATATGTTTTAGCCACGAGACACGAGGAGCGTAACAAAGGAATTTGCAATGGATTATTTGCTTCCCTATGTTTTGCTGATTTGATGGCGTAACCGGATACATGATAAGTGTTGTACTGAAATGGGGTTTTCAAAGTATTTTAACTAACACAATTGATTACAAAACATAAAAGTTTAAAATAAAATAAGATTGAAGCGCATTTTTATATAATAGTTAGAATCAAGAATTCAACCTATGTCATTTCATACGCTCTCTTTTCTGCCCAGCAGTTGCTTTTATGCGCCTCCTCAGATTCTGTATTTTTTATAGTAAATGATAGTAATTAAAATAGTTATCTCTGCAACAAATTCTATGCATGCCAGCGTATGCTGGATATACAGTGGTCGTACTTCGCTTACATATCTATATGTAAGTATATATATATTTATATATGTGTGTTTTTGTGTCTGTGAAAACCACTTTACCACTTTACATGACAACTAACATTCCTCACTTTTCACATTCCACATATGTTTGCGCCTGCACTCTTTCTATTTCTCTCTCACTCTGCCGACCATAGAATTTTCCAGCACATAAAACGCAAACTTTTCGTGTAAACTTTCCCCAAAGCTGCATAGTGGCGAACATATGAAATTAAAATTTAATTCCATAAATCCGTTTATGCGCCACAAATATGATAGACCGTGGCGGGGGTGGCGGTGTTGTATTTTAATAAATTTCATCTGCTTTTTTTGGTTTTCTACGAAGACACTTGTTGTCCAAGCTGTAGCTGAATTTAGCTATGCAGCCATGAAAACATATTCTATGTATATATAAATATAGGTACTTTATGGGAGCTTGAAGGAGTTAAATTATGTTTACATAGAAGTGTTCCTCAACTTATGTAGACATACAATCCCTGTAGGAAGTGTAGTTACTAAAGCATTTTTTTTTTCAATACTTTAATTAATTTTTTATTTAACATTGCCATGACTGAACAGCTCTCAATTGTCTCTAGTAGCAACTTTTTTGTTTTGTTTCAGTTAACAAGTAAAAACTAGACTCCTGCAGTTCTAAATGCCCGGATATGCTATGCAGGAAGAAAAGTGAGGATTATTTTATGATTATCGTCTTTTTCTAAACTAAAGCTTTGCAATGCAGTTGCTTCTACAAAGCTTTTATAAATATATGCAATATATTGAATATTGTGGTTAGATACATTTATGTGCACCACAGAATTCCTAGTTGTAGCAACAAATGCACAAGAGAGGTGATGAAGGAACTTTTAGCGGGTGTTAGATGAGGCATGCAGAATTTTATATGAATTTTATATGGCTGCACTTATGCATTATGAAAAAAATCTACTTTCCCTTTTGGTACATATGAGGTTCATAGATATTGATATGTAAATATATACGTAGTTATAAAGATCAAGTTTTTATTGTTTTTTCAATATACATATGTACATAAAATACTGAAAAATATGACATTCTCACCTCTCTTTTGGTAATTTTTAATAGAAATGCTACTTATACTAAAAAAGTTGGATATAAAAATTCCTTTTATTTGTTAAAATTTGGACCAGCCCATTATTTGCCCAACCCTTAGAAGAACTCTGGCTTCTACTTCTATCAGGACGACAAACGTATACTAAAAGCAATTTTTTTACCAAGCAAATCTTTTATATATATTATGTTTTATATACACTTATATCAACAATTAATTAATAACACTTTTTGAATTAAATAATTAAGCGAACCATATTATTTGGCATTTCACTAAATGCTTACCAAAAGTTCAACAACCCTTTTTATATATATTTTCTCACTAAAACCCCATTACCGCTCAAATGCTATTACAACAATCTACTATTTACCTACGCATGCTTTAATATTGCCATGGAACCAATAATAAATCTCCTTAACAGCTTTCATAGCTTACGAGTACTTGCTGATTCGGTGAGATTAGTAACATTACATGCTCAACATGCGATTTCGTGTCGACACGAAAACAACATTACACACGAATGAGAGAGCAATAATATTGATATTAACTAAAATAAAATACTTAATATTTCATTTTATTTTACTTGTGCATATTTAACTTTTTGAAGTAAAAAATTATGAAATAACCTCCAACAAAATATAATTGAATCAAAATTAGTTTTGTAAAGTTTAGTGAAGAAGAGATGTATGCGAAGCCAATATAAAATATATCAATTTCTTTGTTGCACCGCTCGTCTCACTTAGTAATTAAGAGTGATCCACTTGTTAACTCAGAACTAATATATGAATATTTTCAATTTCTTAATATAATTTCATAAATAAATCTAAATCTAATCATCTAAATATCAACGTCGAAGTTTGTATGGCCATTGAACTTTGAATAAATATAATAAGTCATAAGTTTTATTTATTCATTTGGCATATTGTATCTATCGTTATCTTAATGTGTTAATGCCACTGCATTCGCCTGATTTACCTACGTGTAACTTCTGGATATTCAGCAAAATCTCATGAACACTCCGAGTACACCATTTTAACTCAATTGAGGATACAAAAGCTGAATCGAAGAAGGGTTTGATGGCCATCACGACGGCAGATTTTTCCAAATACTATGATGAGTGAAAAATTCGTTGGCACAAATGTATTGTAATGGTTGGGAATTACTATGAAGGAGATGAAATGAACAAAATTCCCATTTCAATTTGATCACAGTATATTTATGAAAATGTCAAATTGAAAACCGAAAATATTTTACAATTGTCAGAAATTTATTATTACTTATAGTTAACTAAAGTTATTTTGGACGGCATATACTATAGAGATCCTGTATTTAAGCGCTTACGCTACTCTAGAGCCCTCAAAAAAGAGTATATTTGACAATATTTTCTTGAACTAAGTAAAGCTGCTCTCTTTAGGTTTTAAATGGCATGTATTTAGGGGTAAAAGATATTTTATATATATATTTTGATACAAAATCGTGATTAAAGTTTACCAAATATGCGCGGAATCACCTTTTCAAAGAGACCCTCTACGGGTGGAGATTTTAGGAAATAGATAAAAGGTTCGTAATCTAAATACGTAGAGTTAAATAATAACATTTTTAGCCTTACGTAAATAGATGAAAAATGGTAGGCCAGCTTCGAATGTTGCTAAGATTTATCTTTGATCTCATTACTTTAAAAAATATTCTTAATAATATAATATTATAATAATGAAGAAAATGTAATTTTATTACTTAGTAGTAATTTTATTATCCTCTGACAGTTCCCCATTTTGTGTGAGGAATTGTTGGTTGTGTTGGAAAATTCTTACGGCTGTTCAATTTTATCAAAAAGGCAAGCCTACGAGTGGTACAAAGTCTATAAAGACGGTTGAGAGATCGTTGAAGACAATGAACCACGTTATTGCTCGACTCCTCCCGATTCATGGAGAGTATTACAACTGCCGATTATGAGTTTGACATACATAGAATTCAACAATCATCAAAATGGAACCCATTTTCAGTTGATCGAAGTAATAAAACGAAATTCGCTATAGGAGCTGAAGACCATCCCAAAAAGTTTTTAAGAAAGAGGGCTGGAATAATCGTTGGCAAAATTATATTACATTTGGTGGGAATTACTTTCAAAACGAAAAAAATAAATATTGATGAATAATTGAATATTTTGAGTTTTATTTTCAATTTCTGTTTCTCTAGTTATATCTTTAATAAACATAACATTTCTATCTGCAGTCAAGACCTAAGAATTAAAAGGGAAAAGTTTTCCTATTTTGATTATGGTTAAATTCCATGGATTTCATTTTATGTCATAAGAAGATATTTAGTATAAAATATATATATCTTTTTACCTTCAAAATTCAACATAAAACATGAATTAATATATATTTGTCACAATAATGTACTGACAGGAAACTGAAATCCTCTTTAATTTCTTCAAAATAATTACGAGATAGTCCAATGTGCCTACTACTTAAAGGCCTAGATGCGCCGTCAGACAACCATCCCACCTACTTAGTCCAACAGGTTGAACCAAATTTAAGCACCAAATAAAAATTTGCCATTTGCTCAGTTTAAACTAATTTGATCCTAAAAATAAATAATGTGTACATATTTCATAACTATATGAACATTTACTTGAGCTCTAAAGCGCCGGCCTACACAGCGTATAAGTAACAATTCATATGCTACTGTACTCTTAAGATTTATAGCGTCTGGCACTGCACATTCGCAAGAAAGTCTCAGACAATATTAAGAACTTACGCCTACTAGTATACCATTTATAAGGATATGAGTTTAAGCACCCATCATTTACCCTTAACTGTAGTATACGCAAACAAACTCATAATTTTTCATGTCTGCCACGCATATACGCAGCCAAAACTAAACACACGCACGTGCAATACACATGCGAATTACCTTGCCCACGCTGCGTTCGCACAGGTGACAGTCCCTTTTAACCCTTTTTATTACCGAACCCCAAGCGATTATGCTGCAGGCTATTGTGTGCGTGTTGCTAACTTTAGACGCGTGGAGTTGCCCTGCGCTTCGGTGTAAACGCGAAATAAACGCTCACATTACAGCTCATCAAGCTGGGAGGAAATGGAGCAGATGGAGTGGGGGAAGTGTTTGTGGAGTAAGTGCAAGTGACAAAATTGGTACTAAGGCTTCTTTGCTTCAGTCTCTTCTCTCCCCTTGCCACACTAATGGCAATGACAAAAGCCATGCAAATGTCAGGCATTACCCTCAGCGGCAATGACAACAAAAAGCCAAATTACGCTTGCGGATTTCGTCTGTACTTAGCGGCAGGTTATGTGACGGATATTAAAAGCGGACGCGCAAACAAAAATCTGCCAAATTGCTGCCTTCTTGCTATGCTCGTTGGTCGCGTTGTTATTGCTGGTGTCGCCAACAAGCGACTGCTGGCGGATATACTCGCAAATAGGTAACATTTGATTTGACGGGATAAGCGTAGCGTGCCGGCGCGCTGTTATGCTTTATAAGCGTGTCGAGGCAGAGATTTAGAGAATATTTATGCACAGCAGTGTGGTTAATATGTGCTAAAGCTATGGTTGGTAGTGCTTAGGCTTATTCGGTTAGTAGAAAATGCTATTTTTGATTTTTTTTTAATAAATAGAGGTTAATACAGAATTGTCCAAAACGCAATAGGACTGATTTTCTTATACCACGACTTTATTTCGGAGCGTGCGCGAACGAACGAGCGGCTGGTCAATTGTCTCCGAGCACCTAGAAAGTCAGGATAAACATTTTCGCGCGATGTGTTTCTGTGTGTGGTGCAAGCCAAAAATGCAGCGTTCTTTAGAGCGGAGGTACGCGATTAAATTCTGAGTGAAACTCGGTAAATCTGCAACAGAGCCGTTTGATATGATCAATTAGCTCTATCCAGACGTTGCTTTAGCAAGAAGTGGTATATTTCGGTGGCACAACGCCATTTTGGAGGGCCGGGAAGAGGTCGCTGATGAAGATCGAATGAATGAACAAATCCAAAGTGAAAACGATGCTCATTGTTTGACATCAAAAGCATCGTCCACCATGAATTTTTTCCTTCTGGACAAACCCTCAACACCAAGTTTTACCTGGAAGTCCTCTAGAGACTCAACCGAAGGGTCAATCGGGTCCGACAAGACATCGCAATCGACTAGAATTTGCACCACGACAACGCCCGCTTCCGCAGCCACCCTACAGCCCAAATGTGGCCCCCCCGAATTTTTTTGTTTCTTTGCTTGAAAAAGTCTATGAAAGGGGATCCAAGCAGCACGCACCTCCGCTTTCAAGGCGAGAGAATGCCTCCGTGACATGTTCAATGCTTGGAAATCGGACTGGCAGGGCTGCATCAACGCAGAAATAACATATTTTTAAAGTTTTAAGAATTTTACTTTAAAGAATTGTAACGATTGGTTCAATAAATATTTTTTAATCGACTCAGTCCTCTTACTTTCCGGACAAACCCTGTAAATTGACTCACGTCGCAAAACGTTTATTAATAAAAGTCACTTGATGTGGTATGTCACTTCACTAAACATCAAATCATATTGAACTGCACTAATTATTAAAATCAACATTTTATATAAAAATATTACATGGCACAGTTTATTTGCATGGGTCTCGCGAGATCATATATATTTATCTCTAAATTGTGTGATCATAAACTTCACATCTGTTGCATTAATATAATCATTCACATACCACAATCAAATTCATATTCATCAATAGATCAAGTTTCGTAGGTCACCTTCGCCAATATTTTCAAACAAAATATTGTGTCCCCATTTGTATCACATATCACGTAGATCAGCGATTACTAAAAATGCATTATAACCAAATCATTAAATCACATCATTAGCATATCATAACACATATTATTAGATCACATCACGTAATAACCTTCAAAACTATCACATATAATCAGGTGATAAAGTGCATCACATCGTAAGTCATATCATTAAATCACATCATGTTAATCAATAAATTACTTCAGAATAATAGCATTCATATGATATGATCACATCACACAGTATATCACTCTATACGACTATAAATGTCACCCATTGATTTACCAAGGCATCGCATATTTTGTCACATATCAACATGTCAGCCACATATTTATATTATCACATCACACATATTGTTAGTCACTATAAATAACCTGGTGACGGTGAAATGATAACATATCGTATCACATTTCATAGTGTTTATGTCAGATCATGTAATGTAATCATTTATGTAATGAAATCCCACAGATTTTAGTTAAAGCCTCATTGTGTTCTCATCACATCGCATTCATTAAATGTCATCTCATAGCTTTTAGTTGAAATCATATCACAGCCTTAGCGTGATGTCACACTGAATAACAAAGCATGCAAGTTCTTTGCACAAGCAAACAGCTTTACCCAACACATACACACACATACACACACAGAAACAAATATGTCCATATACAATTGGTTGTTCATTAAAGCGAAAAAAGTCAAAGGTCAAGGAGTATCAACGCTATAATTAATTTATTGAAATTAAACAATAAAAATATAATATTTTGCACCCGTGGGTACATATATTCTATTCTCGCTTTATTCGCAAACAATGCAATTTAAAATATAATCAACATCAGCTATTGCAATTCGAAATTACTAAAGCAAGAATTGAAATTGGCGCTTGCGTGAACAAATTTAAAAGCTTACAACAACAAAAACGCGAATCAAAATGAAAATAATGCACGAATTCCGAATAATAAACATTTCTGTTTTGCATTTTTTGCGAAAGTGCATGAATTCTAAATTTTTACACAAGGCCACTTCAACATTGAACAACGTGGCGAAGTGGAGCGAACAACGTAGCATTAATAGCGGGAAATTAATTAAAATTGAGGTCGAATTAATTTGCCACATATTAACCCCACGGCCAGCGTTGGGAGGAGCATAAGTCTGTATGTACTCGTATTTGTGTGTGTACGTGGGAGCTAAAAGGGTACTTAAGCGCTGATGAATATGTACATACATCGTTATTATACCTATACATATACACATACATATATATACATATGTACAGACATACATTCGCTTGCCCATATATCCTCCTATACATTCATTAATGTGCAAGTGCTCAGTATATTATTGTTGTCGCTGTTGTTGTTGTAAGTAGTCGGCAGTCGTCACGCTCAATGCCCAGCGGCAACATTGACCGAATGACTTAATTAATAAACGAATGAAAGAGCAACATCAGCGCAACAGTGGCGGCAGCAGCAAAAAGCCATTCCGCACACACACAAACATACATACAAATACACACGCAAACGCACACATACACATGCGCTGGCATAGCTTTGGCTAATATGCCGCTAAAGTCATGTAAAATATTAGCAGCTAAGTTGTATTTTCCCATGCGGATTAACGTGCTCAGTGATTTAAAGGGGAGCCGAACGAGAGTTGAAGCACAAAAAATGCAAAAATGCAAAAATGTGAAAATCACAAAATTGTAAATTAAAAGCGGAAAGTAAAAAAGAAAAAGCAACGAGCAATGTTGAACTCATTAAAGGGCAGCGCAGACGACAAAATCCACTAAATCTGTTGCAAAGGCTATTATTTTCATGCAAAAGTGCTTCTCGATTTTCAATGGATTTCAGAACATGCCCGCAGTCTGACCTAATTTTAGCTTGCGATTTTTGATTTGATGGTAGTTTTGCTTAGGAGTAGAACTTGACGCTTCTAGCTTGTTGAAGTTGTTGTTTGGTCAGTTAATTACAGGGGCTGGGCTCAGAGTATTTCCAATGATAACTTCTTCTTCTTTACTGGCGTAGGCACCGCTTACGCGATTATAGCCGAGTCAACAACAGCGCGCCACTCGTTTCTTCTCTTCGCTACGTGGCGCCAATTGGATATTCCAAGCGAAGCCAGGTCCTTCTCCACTTGGTCCTTCCAACGGAGAGGAGGTCTTCCTTTTCCTCTGCTTCCAATGATAACATCTGACAAAATTTTACTAGGAGATATTATTCATACAACGGCTAGAGTTGAAAAACAATCAAAAATTTACAAAATGGCGATTTTAATAAAAGTTGAATTTTTGCCTAATTCTGGTAATTTTTTAGCTGCCGAAGTTCGAGTTTTAATCAGATTGCTGGTATTAACAGCTGTACTGTATCAAAAGTGGATTCGATTTTGTACCAACTTCACTTAACTTTTGCTAAGATTAGATAGTTCAAAAAGATTAAAAACTCTCTTGCTATACCTTTGACCAAAAAGTGATCCAGCGGTAATTAAAAAAAATTATTAATGAGTTTTCCAGATCTCTGTGTATTTACCTTGTGGATACTCCACATCGATAGCATGTTAGCATGAAAAGTTCTGAAAACATTAAACTAGATATTCGCTGGCTGTTTTGAACTCACAAAAATCCATCCTGCAATAAAAAATGAGCTCCTTTGTGCTTCATATCCGCTATAAATCTATATGTGGGAATAAAATATGCCTTCACATTTACTCGTACATATATAAGAACAATACAATACAAATACAACCAAAATATATATACAAACTCATATGATTTTTTAATAACATAACATTTCCTAGCCAAAAGCCTATAAACATGTCCTTTCATCAATGCCAATCAATCAGCCGTCAAAATGTACATCATTTACATAACCGTCGCCCAAATATACATATATATATTCACATGTGTATCTATGAGTATTGAGCTTGCACGTACTTTTTGTATGTTAGTGTGTGTGAAACTTTTTATAATATGAGCAAGAAATTTTAATAAAGAATAATGTTAACATGCCAACTTAATTATATACACATGCACATATACATATGCATGTTCAAGTATATAATGTACATGCGAATATTTTCATACACGCTCTCATGTTAACTTAATTAGTTAATGCAAACTTAATTACAAAATTTTCTACGAATTCATCTGTGAGTATGCAAGGCATGCAAGTGATTACATATCATACATGCCGCTGTAAGTATGTATGCGTGTACGTATGTATAAGCGTACAAGGACTTAGCTGTCCAACATTGATCCATCACTAATTGTCAGTGACATGTCAGCCTATAATTTTTGCGTGCATGCGAGAGATTAAGAGTAATTAATGAAATTATTGAACTTTTTCTCCACGTCCAGAGTGTGTGCATGTGTGTGTATGTGTGTGTTAAAGTGCAAAATAAATGAAAAAAAATACAAAAAAAAAATCAAAAAAAGAATAAGATAGAGTGGAGTTGATGTAAATGCCGCGCTCACGTTACTATACGCAGAGTAATTACCCTAATTAAAAATGGAAAAAACTTCACTCTGCTATGCGATTAATAATTAAATGCTTTGACATGCTTTCCACGCCTACTTTTTGTATATTGCCAGTATGGGGATGGCTTCTTCGGCAGTAATTTGTAATTTTCTACTTCAATTTTTTTTGGTTTGCTTCTTTTCTATTTTATAAAAAGTTGAGCGCTGGTTGACTTTCTCAAAGTAAAATCGATAACTACATCATTTGCTTCATTTGCGACGTATTTAGGACGAACCCGTGAGGGAGAGAGGGAATAATATTTCTAAACTTACACTCGATGGCTTAGAAATTTGACTCATGGCATAATAATATATCGAATACCAAAAAAAGAATATCTTACTATGGAGAAAAAAATGTGTGAAATTTTTCAGACCGCTATCTCAAGATCTAAGGGGCTATATGCATGATAGGCTGACTGGCTTAGTTAAACCGGCCCAGCTCGCGCTGATCACTTACATATCGTCACCTAAAATACAAAACGACGTATCACCAAAAAATGGAAATTGAGTTTTTTTTGCTTACGATTCACTACATCACTTTACATACATATATGCAACAAAAAATTTCCAGCTTCCTCTGTCAGATATAACCATTTTATAACTAAAACTCAAATTTTGATCCAATATTATATTTTTCCTTCGCATGTCAACTTATGAAAAGTAATGCTACGTTATTTTGCTTTACCAGTATACTATATATATCGATATGTAATTTTTAGGGATACGACGTTCAGAGTATAATAAGTGAACTTTTAAAAAATTATATGCGCTTGAAGTAGAGGGGGAAAATACCTCGCCAACTGTCATATGAAAATGACATTCTTAAAATATTCGTTTCTTCAGGATTGTCCGCATAGACTTTAAACTTTACATATCACAACAGAAAAAAAGTCTCACGGTGGGATATCACACGATCTTGGTGGCCAATCGGTGTTTTCTCAATAAATTCACCAAATATCACTGAGATCGCGAGCTTTAGTTTCAGGCATCAAATGGACAGTTATCATGGCGCGAAACCGGTCACTGTTGACGGTTACGTTCTCACCGGCATCATTTTAAAGACATATGAACCGATGTTTCCACCGGCTCATAAACCATACCAAATCATTATTGTTTCTTGATTATAATCACAAATGCTGCTATTTTGCTTGTTTATATACCCATTGAGTCAGAAGCAGGCCTCATCCCTGAAAAAAGTTGGCTCAAAAATGTCGGATCTTTTTGGAAGTTTTCAAGAGGCCATAAAGCAAAACGATATCCTTGGAAAGGTCGAGCGGCTTCAATTCTTTCATAAGCTGTATTTTGTACATTTTCGATTTAAGATCTCAACTAAAATGTTCCAAGCCGTTCCATACGTCAGTCCGAGTAGCTGCGAATGACGCCAAATCGACTCTCTACGGTCTTCGTGTACACTCTCAGCTACGACTCCTATATTTTCGTCACTGCGTGCTGGACGTGGTCTATTCGGCGGAATATTATCCTATAATGAAAGCTAACTCTCAAAATGTGTGATGTTGTTGCTAATAGTACGCTCAGTAGGACGACTAAGTTGCTCATAAGTTGAGCGAAAAAAGTCTGTTGGGAAAAGTACCTCTATTTTGATCACCTTATATTCTGTATGTCTAATTGTTCTATTATTCCACTTGACAGAATTTTACTTTTATACAAAACCCCTAAAGAAATTTAATTTACATATAACCTTAAACGTTTTTACAGATACTATTCCAAAAACGACTTTTTGGGTATTTGCAAATTAAAGTAGTTTATACTGAAAGTCAACCAAGACTTTGATCTATCTGGACTTCAAACCTTTATGCGGATTTTGGCTTATTTAGCTTAAATAACTACTTATAATCAAAAGCTTCGAATTACGACGAAATTATGTTTAGAAGTTTAATTGTAATCGAAATTACAACCTTCGCTTGAGTCGACTTAAACTGCGGTATTTTGTAAGATTTTGTTATCCTTCATTAAAAAAAAACAAAATTTATGCAAATAAGTTTTCAAAGTTAGAATAAATATAGATTCTTTGCACATAGTAATAATTATTATAAAATAGTCTTTGCCTCACCTATTAGTTCAACATTAAATATCCTTGATTACACCCCATCATTACAACCATTAGCATTGCAACTAAATTTGATCCCTGGTGAATTGCACAATGAGCTAGTCCACTTGTGAGGCGCAAGGGATCAGAGGATTGTGGCAGAATTTACGAACTTCAATTAAGCGTTCAAAGACAAAGAGCAACAGTTGCAATGTCCATGTATGATAGGGAGCTGGAAAATGTAAAGAATATGCAAAAGAATACAACAACACAGCAAGCGAGCAAATAAAAGCAACACTCTACCTTCTAGAGTCGACAGATCAAAAGACAATAAGAAACAACAGAGTAGCGATGTGAGGCGGCAATTTCGCACAAATGTTGCTTGGCACTTGGCAAAGCAAAAGCGAAATTAATTACGTGTATTGAAGAAGTGAAGAAGCGGAGGCAAAGAGCTCAACAAAATAAAACACAGCTTGCTGTTTGTGTGTGTGTAGGTATGGAATATGCATTTGCTTGACGGTGCAAAAGCTAAACTGAAGACTATAGTCTTTAGTAAAGCTGAGAGTGTTATCACTGACAACAACAACAACACGCATTGACAATAAGCAAATATTGCAAACTCACATACCGACAGAGTGAAAGTAACACGCCTCATAAATGACCCTGAAGATGGCAATGATAATAATCATAGTTATGATGATGCCACTAATGGAACTGGTAACACTATATACCAGGCAAGGACACGCCGCACACACACACATACACATGCATGTGTATAAGAGTATTTATTTATTAATAATGCAGGCTGTTGCTGATGGCCAATTGTTGGCTGATGATTGCTCAGACAGCCGTTGTTGCTGAGCTGACAATTGCTGAAGATGATGATGATGATTATGCTTTTAATTCTAACCTTCTCTTTTGGTTGCAATGATTATTTGTTAATTACGGTACAACAGCTTGTGCAAAATGTTAGCAGAGGTGAGCATGGCGCTTTCACTTTGGACGCTAAAAGATTTGGTATTTCATTTAATGGATGGTCTCGTGGTATGTAGAATATTATTCATAGGTTAGGTTAGGTTATGTTAATCTGGTAGGCCAGTAAGCCACGCATAGACCAGTTTGGTCCTTTGCGATGGAGTTCAGTGGCTAAGTCCAGGAGTAGTAGTCATCATTTAGGACTCCTACGCTTGACGCGAATTTTGACAGACTCTGCGACCTCACTGTCGCTACCACCTCCAGTGTATCATACCGTGGGGACCCCAGATGCTTAAAGCGTAGTCTTGCCAATGCGGGACAAGTGCACAAGAGAGGCTCCATTGCGCCCACCACCAACGCCTACTTCCTTCCACTGGATGTAGCTGCCAGACTTTGGAGCTCTGCCGTTGGGGCCTCGAAATTATGTGGCATATAGCAGGATGCAAGGACTAATGACTCATCCTTGACACCCTTCACTGCCACAACCGTCAGATTATCTATGGAAAACTAAAATCAATATGGGAAAATTTACTTTTATATCGGGTAATTTTATGACTTCAGCGACGACGTTACCCGATGTAATCCATGATTCTTGGAGTAAAGCCACGTCGTTACAGCCTTCTCTAAATTTAGAAGAAGGTCGGCAGAGGCGATCTTACTCTTGTGGAGGTCACTTGGAGTACCCTCAGCTCTTGGCTTTGGACCATCAGGCTGCTGTCTGGGTTTTTCCCACCTCTACCTCCTGCAAGGCAAATTAAGTAGCCATTATCTCTTCTATACAGAAATCTTTTTCTACTTTTCCTATCTCCAGCGTGTTTTCATTGTCGTCCGCGGGGTGGCGCTTCTTGAGTCGAAGGAACACGTTTCCCATGCCCCATGCCATCTTCCCGAACGTCTTGTACAGAATATCCTTTGCCTCCTTATTGTTTAGGACGATGAATATAGCTTGGGCTTTATCTTCGTTGGTCGATTTCACTAGGCTTAACACCCCCCAGTAGCTAGTTACCACGTCCGGATTCTGTCTCTGTAGAAGTCGCAGAACATGTTTCAGGTCCACCCAGCGAGGTATTGGTTGCCTTCGCTTTTGGCACCGATGTAATTCTGCTGCGGTCATACCTCGCTTTTGTCTTCAACCCCCCCTTGCTTGGCTTCCTTCGTGGCCCTCTCTTGATGCCAGAGTTGGAAGAATAACTCCTGTGTTCGGACTTATAAATAAGAAAATCGCTTAGTAGCCAATACAAGTTTGCACAGGCGCTTCGTTTCCATTTCCATGATTGCGCTCCCAAGTGTTTAAGGCTTGACCTCCCAAACGCGGAACAGTCAAGAAGGCAGTGTTAAATTGTTTCCACTTCAGCTTCTTCCCTACAGCTTCTGTGGATGGCATCAGATAATATTCCTAGCCTTACAGTACATACGCCAATAGGGCCATGGTCTTTTAAATACCCCACAACTAAGGAGAGCCTTTCTGAACCCTTACTTACTCTTGCTATCGATCTTGGGCCAGAAGGCTTTTGCGACAACGTATGCAGGTACGGATGGTTTTTCCAGCTATCTAGCAGTATAACAAAAGAGGATACGGGAGCACCAATCCGCTCTAATTCTATCGATGGCAGTTTTAGGGTGCCTTTCCTTGCTAGCTCATCAGACTTGCAATTTCTTGAAATTCCCTAATGACCAGTCTTATCACAAAGCCATTCGATGCTATTGATAGCGAGGTTAAATTAGAGCATTGGATATGCCACCTTAATGACTGCAACCCCGGCTTGGAAGACATGGCAACAGTCAGGAAGTCCGAAGATGGAGTTGCTACAGAGCTCCAGATAGTAAACCTCTCCCCCCAAGCTTTGCAATGCATGAAAGCTTCCTATCTAGGATGATCCGTAGATATTTCACTGTATTCGCCGGTTGAAGAGGGATGTCTTCCATTTGCGCAGCGGTACCACCAGGATCTTATATCTTCTAGCAAATAAGACTATCTCGGTGTTACTTGGGTTGATGGCAAGGCCCCTTCCGACTGCCCAAATTAGTTACGATGTTGAGATTCCCCTGCGTCAACTCAGGAACTTTCCTTTGGCCATAAGGGCTATATCGTCCGCATAGGCAATCTCCCGGCAGCAATGATCCTTCAGCTTTTTAAGCAGGTCGTTAACGACTAGGATCCATAGAAGAGGAGAGAGCACTACACATTGTGGTGCTCCCCTGCTCGCATTACGTCGACCGCGTGCAGTTCCCCATTCCTTTTCAATCACTCTTTCGCACAGAAGACTAAAAATGGGGTATTTGAAATTTGATTCAACCCCAAGACCTTCCATAGCGGTAACATTCTTCCGGCAGGACGTTACTGAAAGTTCTCTCAACATTAAGGAAGGTCCCAACAGCGAATTCCTTAACCCTAATAACTTCCTCAAGCCATGACACGGTAGTATGCTGGGCAGCATCCACTGAGTTGCTTTTAAAATCCAATCTAAATACAAACTACTTTGTATCGATAATTTTATCTTTGTTTTAATGTCATTCGTAGCATGTCTGTCGCATCCACGTAGTAGTACTTACCTATAACGGCGCAGACAGACTTAAAGGGGAAATAAAATTCTAAAATATTACTCTTACCGGCGGCTCGAGACTGATATTATCTTCATTTTGCATTTTATGAATCTAAAATGACGCACAAAGGTCTTTAAGGCGCTGCTAATATTCCAATAAATTTTACGAGTGATAAACCTGAGTGACAAACCACGCAATTTTCACCGCGCTTCTCTATATTTGTGTGTATGCTCTCCACAACGACGTTCGCTCACGTGCTGAAGAAAATTTTTCCAAGTCATAATTGTCATTTATTTATCGCGCATTCCGCAAAACCGCAACGCTTATGCCATGAAGACACGGCACGACCAGGAAGATAAACGAATGTGAACATTAAAAGTAGCTGCTAGTCTGCAGAGACTCAATGATCTAATAAGAAGAATGCATTGTAGTACGAAGACACATCAACGCTTGTGTATGCAGCTGCGGCAGAAAAGAGAAAGAAATAAGAAAAGGACGATGAAGATGCACAGAACATGGTTTATATGGATTTGTGTCACGCAAGCCACTCAGCTATTTTAGCCGCAGCACTACTTTCTGACTATCTCTTCGAACTTGTCTTGATAACTACTTACCTGTGTGTGTGTGTGTGTGTGTGTGTGAGTACTCGCTCAGTCTGCAGCACGCTTTGGAGAATTTATGGAGCAGGAAATAAATTCGTGCGCCATACTCATATTTTCAATGCAAAAGTGTGTAGTTTTTATCTTGTGGTTCGGTTTTTCCAACAAACCTCTCTTAGTTTGTTTGAAAATTATGGCTAACTTGCCCTACCGGTTGCCACAGGCAATTTATCTGACACAGCATCTTGCTGGGGCTGTCTTTTATTACGCCACTATTTTGCACTTTAAAGTTGTTGAAGAAGTAATCTGGAGCTACATACTATATAAACAAAATAATAATTGGTTCTTGATATTTGTGATATCAAAGTTCCTGGAATATGATTTTTATGCTTAAATGTTAGAACTAAGTAAATAAGAAATGGGAAAAGTTTGAGAATATTCCAGTTTAAGGAAGACTAGATTAGATCTTAGCAAGAATTGGGGTTTGCCGTAAAGAGAGATACAATTATTTTCCTAGGGAAAACTTTTCAATAGTTCCTATTTAACAGGAAGTTATTGTTAGTATAAAATTTCAGCATTACTTTCCTGTAAGTTGTAGTTTGTCCATCTGATCAAATTTGATTCGAACTAACTAAAGGCACAATTTTTTCACGTATATCAATACATACTTTTATTATCGTCTTCCAAATATACTTCTTTTTAGCTAGTGTAAGCTTGCCACGCCTAATTCCAATTTTCTATACACTTTTTACAAGCTTGGACCTTCAGTCCCTTCAGCGAAATTTATTTTTTCTGGTTTCAGCTTATTTTTGAAGCACCATTCTCTCGATTTTGCACAGTTTCGTCGCCTTATTCGTAAAACCATGTCTCGTCAGCAGTGATGAATTTAGGGTTCCCACGCACATATCGCTAAAGGGATGCTTTATTATCTTTTTTGCCATATCTACTTGAGGTAGTTTTCGGATAAGAGTCAGACCTTTTGGTACGACTTTAGCATTGACACGTTTCATACTCATCGCGTTTATTGGGTCAATCAGGTCTTGTAGTGTAGAATGTGTGCTCAGCGTCGTCTTCTGTCGCGTTGTATAGGCATGACGGCTCTTCGAGTGTTGTATAAAAGTCGCCTTCTCCGAACTTACGGCTTGTCTACAAGTTTGGGTTTTTTATTAGTCTTACCGTCTATATTCCGTGACTCTTCTCTCATCATTGTTGTTAATGTATCTTTCTTTATTTTTTCTATTGCGCTCTTGTTATTTTGGGATGTTTCCTTTGGCTTCTAAACCTCTTTCTTTTCGTATGCCAGAAGGTCAATTGGGTCTTTACCGTTTATAACTAATTTTGCAAGCACTGAGGGCTTCGGTGCGGTGCATTCTGGCCACTTCCTTACGTCGGTTTTTTATATCCACAAGGTTAATATGCCGTCCAGTGTTACGCCTAGATAACTTACTGATTTTTGTGTCCCAAATATATCCGTAGTCGTTTGCTTACCTATTGAGAGTATATGCATATTTGTTAGCAGTAGTAGTTTTTTTTTTCTAGCGAGCTGGAGGTTATGTGAGTCAAGCCAGGCGCTTTCATCGAGCTTCTTCAGTGTCTCGTGCTGTAGTTACTGTTGCAATCTATTCTACGTAACCAATTGAGTACGATTCGTCTGGCATTTTGAGTTTTAGTATAGCGTCGTAGTTGATGTTCCACAAGTCTGGGTATAGAATGTAACCTTGTGCTGCTCCTTGCTTCACCGCTGTCTACAGTTTAGTTTGATATAGTAATTTTCTGTTACTGAGGTAGCTCCACACCACAGCTCTGAGGTAGTCGGGGATTTTAAACGGCAGAGCGTCATCTAGCGTTGTTGAAGGCGTTTCGGACATCTAAAGTCGCCAGCAGCACTACTCTTTTGTATTTATACAATCTAAGCTGTGCGGCTTCTATTCTTTAAATGACGCATTTTATGGCTCCTGGAGTGATGAGGCTTCCAGCTTCGTTGATAGTCGCTCCGAGTCTGGGTTTGAGTAGCCTTTCATAGAGCTTTCCCGCTTTCTGATTAGCAGCTGCTGTTGCCTTTTCCAGGGTACTGAGAATATTCCAGTTTCGAGGCAGGCGTTGTACGTATTAAATTGTACTGCCGGTTGCTCTGAACGATCACTTTCGATTTCTGCTTTGTTGCTCTAGAGCTTGCCAGTGGTTAGTTGCGACTGCGGACTGCGTTAAAATTTTCAAATATTTTATTTTAAATTGGACTATATGAAGCTGTCATACAAACTATCCGATCCAAATCAAGGTCTAGTATGTAAAACTTTTTCATTTGACTAAATATCTCCGAACAGTTTGCTCAGATCCGTCCACTATATCAAATATCTGCCATACAAACTAAAAGACAATAATCTTTTATATTATTTTAGTTTATCAGGAACGCACTTGTTAGGGGTGCAAAAGCTTCAGTGCAATAGCTTTTTTATGTTTTTTTCTAAATTAACTAACAATATCAGCGTCTAAAACTTCTACTTTCACCTAGTTACTTTATCAGCGCTCGAATAAAAATGCGGAAATGAGAATAGTCAATTGAGTGGAAAGGCCTTCAAATTTCTTGAAGTACATTAAAATAAAAAATAAATAAATAAGTCGAGGAGAAGAGCGACTGCAGGCCACACAGAGCAATTCATTTCTTTAAAGCTGTCACTGAAGGACACTCAGCGCCTGCAAGCGGCATGCGGACCTTCCCTCGCCAAAGCGTTTACATGGACGAACGGAAGCATGAACGATTATTCCTCTTGTGAATGCACAATAAAAATGAAATGAAAATTGAAATGTTCCTTTTTCCACGCTGCACACGCAACGCTCGCTGTCTGCTGCGCTGACACAGCCCATTCTCCACTCTCCACTCCGCACCAGCTCTTGCTTGTAGCAGCAACATTTTAATTTGTTTAATGAGCATGTTGAGGCAGACAATTGGATTTTTTATGCTCACTACTACAATCAAACAATGCCCGCCATTCATTGCTGATGGGATGGATGGCTTTTTTGTTTTTATATCTGCAGTATATTAATATTGTATTTGTGTGTGGGTGTGTGTGTGTTGGTGCGCGCAATGTCATTAGGCTTTTATTTCATTGCTTTCATCGCTTTTGAAACGCCTTCAAGCATAACATTTTAATAATGAAAACGCGTTGGAAAATGCGTCAAAATGTGTTGGAAGACAAAATAAGCATTCGGTGCGAACGAAAAAAAAGCAAACGTGTGTCTCCCGTTCTTAACTAGGATGAATGAGGCCTACGTGTCAGCTTCCTACACAACGCCCACCTTACGCATCCACAGCAAGACTCTTCTGCTCTCACTCCCTGACTTTATGATTACTCCGAAATTTTTCATTTATATTCAACTTCTCATGTTTCGCTTTCTTTTATTCCCTTCTTACTGACTAAGCTCCTCATTTTCTTTTTATTTTTATAATTCTTCCTTTCTTGCCATTGTTCGTGGCGATCATAATGATTTCATTAGTCGCTGAAGCGCCAATTTCCTGTGCTCAAGTCAGTGGAAGTTTATTGTTGTCAATCACTCGCCACTTGTTCGCTCATTATGAAGAGTGCCGAAATTGCCGACAGATATCGAAAAAGTACGGCATTTTACGGTTAAATACTTTTCGGGACATGTGAAATACATAATACTCTTGTAAAGTAGACAAAATTGATAGAAATTAAAGTTTCAATGCTGTTTTGAAAACCTTTCGACTAATGAAGTGGAAAGTAACGTCTTTTCACAGATTAAAATTTGCAATATACACACATATAAATAAAAACTCTTGCCATCTTCTACCATATTTTCGATACTTATTTTATTTTAGATAACACTGTACAGTACACGGCTTGGTATTGCATCAAATCTAGTTTTTCGTAAGATTGAGTCATAAGAAAAAAAGTAATTTCTCCATTTTTCGAAGTTAGCCTCCCAAATCAAAACGTATTCCTTGAATTTTGAAATAGCTAATTCTATTATTAGGCTAACTAAATTGTACTTACAGATCTTATGCAGAAACAAGATTATTCTTAAACGGAAACTAAAAGATTTAGAAGTGTAACTAGCGAACTTCTCCGGAAACTCAAATAGAGCCCAGTCGAAAGATATAAATGTCAGCAACTGCTACGGTTTCGTGAATGTAAATAATAATCTGCAGTCGGTATAGGTCTCCTTGTGTATAACATTATTTACTTTAGTCTTTTTAAAAAATCTCATTTTTAAAATGTGTACTCCAACAACTTGTTGCCAAAGAGGGAATGAGGATTTATGATGTTGCTACCTTCCCCGGTTGATGGAAAAATTCATTCAATATATGTAATTTAGGTGAACGATTTTCCTCCTTCAGAATTTTTTTATCTCTTCGATCGCTTGAAATCGGATTCCACGTAGCAACAATTTCAGTTTGGGGAACAAGATAAAATCACACGAAGCTAAATCTGGTAAATACGGTGGTTGATTAATGGTCTTCATTGCTTTTTTGGCATTAAATTCGGTCATAATCGTGGATTAATGCGATGGTGCAATATCATCGTCTAAAATCCAGTAATCGTTCCTCCTCAATTCCTGCCGTTTTCTACAGATAAGTATTCTCACGCAAACGCCTCAATACGGTCAAAAAGAGCTCCTTATTAAAAAAATTCAACTTTACCCGGACGAGTCGAGCAAGAACGCATTGAGCAGCTGTTGTACATAAACTGGTTGGCATATCGCGCTCATACGAGTATTTGGTATGGTAATTAATTTCTTCACCAGGAGGGAGGTTGATTGTTTCCTTTCAGCATTCTTTAGATATATTGCTAATCTAGTTGCACAACAATATCTAGTAGATATAATACCCTGACGTGTCGAGTTTTAAAATTATTTACTCTTGATTTCGCAAGTATATTTTCATAATAAGGTGTGCTACACCTTACCCCCGTCAAGGGGGTATTAAAGGATTTTTTTTTTTGTTTCTGCATTATTATTTTTTTTTTTTAATTTTATATTAATGAACGATATCTTAAGATTATTCTGTGAAAATTTGAGAGCAATTAAAGCAAAATTGACGGAGAGATACACTTGTAAGTCTCCGCCCTCCGATTTGATTGTGAGCGGCTGTGAAACTTTAAACATGTTTTTCTCACACTTCACTTTTTCGAAGCCGGTGAACTCTGTAGCTCAAAATCTACTGAACCGATCCTTTTGAAATTTTGCACAGTCTTTCTTTACATAAATTGTGAGGTAACGCTGTCGAGCTTTTCTTTGTTTTTTAATTTTAACTTATTTTCAAACAACAAAATTTCTGATTTTTTTGATGAAATTCAGTATTTTGAGCTCCGAGCGTTGTAAAAAATTGAAAAATCATTAATAGAAAAAAACTCGACAGCGTTACCTGAGGAAACTTATTAACTAATCAAATCAATTGGATTTTCTAATTTCACATGATCCAGTCATGAGTTATGCGGTTCACCGGGATTCAATTTTTTTTGGAACGTCTGCGAAGATTCTCTGTCACCGGCACATTTTTTAATATTTTTCTATGAAACTTTCACAGAATATTCCTTAAATATCATGTAATTATGCTATAATTATACAAAGGAATAAATATTGATTGTATCTTTAAAAAAATTATTGAAAATATGTTTTTTTTCGCTCGAATTAACTTTACTACCCCCTTAAGAAAATTTATAAGTGACCTCTAAAAGGTGTAGAAACAGACTTATGTTTGTAAAACACAATTAGGAATGAATTAGACTGCAACACAAATTCTTAGGATGCAATTATGTATCCATATTCAGTGGAATTAATATTGAAAATATGTTGGAAGGAAAACAACAACCCTCCGAAAAAAATTATGTATGTAACCCTTTTGAATAAAAATTGACTAGGCTAATTTCGTCCCCAATAGAATAGGAAAAGTGTTAAATAGTCATGGATATATAAGAGGCTTTTCATGAAATCTGCTAGAAGGAAAGCGAATGGACTCATTCTATGGTACATAACAAATTCAAAAGAAATATTAGTATGATGCTTCTTTGTGACTAACCTGGGACTCATCCTGGTTTTTGCCTTTTTGTGAGGACCTATTCCAAATATTATATACGTACATCCATAAATACCATATATTTGTAGATATCATACATCTATATGTAAGTATGTATGTATATGTAAATTTACAATTAATTGAATTGCCTTATTTGTTGATGGTTGGTATTCCGCCCGTGTTGTTCCCATCACAAAAATAAAATTTAATTAGCTCAGAGTGTAATATTATTCTCAGTTCTGCATAATTTTGGGAAGTGGTAATATTTTGATGTTGTGGGAATATTCTCGTAATTATAGTATTCACCTCATTATGTAATGAAAATGCATACATTCTTACATATGGTAGTGTAGAAAACGTATGTGTATGTATACATACATACAGTAGTCAGCAAAAGTTTGCGTACAAGCTGCACATACTGCTTAATTATTAAAAAACTTCTATATATAAAAAATTCGAACATTGGTTTTGGCTTATTTGCTTATTGGAGTTCAGTTTAGTATAAATAACATGTGAATGGTGTTGAAAATAAATTCGAAGAAAAAACAAAAACAAAATACAAACATAGGGATAATGCTATGTTCGAACCGACAGCGAAACATGTTTTCGTGGGAAAAAGTGGTTTTCGCACGAAAACTTGTGTTTTCGTCCATGTAAAATCTGTCAAACGAAAACACAGTTTTCGCTGAAAACTGCTTGAAAACTTACATTCCACTCATAATAATCGGTGCCTGCTCTAGATTAATCGATTTTTTTGGAAGACATATTTTGCCGGCCCTAAATTGTCACATGATATTTGTTTACATTCCATATACAAATACAGCTGCTCACTGTTAAGGGGATTCTCTTGTTCTTGCAAAACCCTTGCACGGTGCACTAATTGCAGAATTTTCTTCTTGGTGCAACGGCACAACAAACACACCCAAAAATTTATTTGCAATGGCTGTAAAATATGTCAGACCAAAACCCATATTTATTTTCGTGCCGTCATATGTCACTAGATTCGCAATGGGTGTTGTCTTGGCCTTGCATATTTCGGTATAGGATTTTTGCATTTTGTGTCATCTTGAAAGAGTATGAGAATCCCCGTATTGATAGTTGTCAGTGAAAACTCAGCGAAAACACAAATTGTCGGTCCGAACGACTTACGTTCCACAACATACAAATGTGTTTTCAAAATGTTTTCAATGTTGGTCCGAACATAGCATAAATCAGTTTAGAAAAAGTTTGCGTATAAATGAATAAAAATATAACAAACATTAATTTAAAGCTAAAATAATAGTTTCTAGTAACTAGTTGGGTACCCTTTACGATATAAAACCTCTCTTAAGCGCTTTGGCATTGAATTAACGAGATTCGATGTGTTCGCCGGTGTGATTTTGCTCCATTTCTCTAGGAAAACACGCTTTGACATTTCTTTCGAAGAAATTTGGTGTTGGCGGATTCGACGTTCCAACAATCTGAGACCTGTTGATTTGGGTGCATTGCTGACTTTATTAGCTCGATATTGCCAACTTCATGCTTTCGTCTGAAAATTAACCCGTTTTCAAAACTCCATCTGCTTATTAATAAACTCATTGGCAAATGCAACCCGCTTTTGCCTGTTCGCAATGATATGAATAGCTTCTCCCGTGGGGCTCAGCTTTGATAACCAGCTTTTTTTTTTTTGAAAATTGTGCACACGGTGTCTCTGGAAATGGTTTTCTGGAATCTTATTCTAACTTCTTTCGCAACATCTGAAGCCTTCGCTTTAGATTTTTCTGCAATGCTTTAAGGATATATCGCTTTCTATGGTCACTTAATTTAAAAGGGCGCCCGGAATGAGGCTTTGAGGCGGTGGAATGCATCGATTTATACGTTCTAATCACTCTTTGAATCGAGGAGTGTGTTCGGCCCACTCTCTGACCGATTTCACTGAAAGTTTTTCCTTCTTTCCCTAACTTCACGAATATATCTCTTTCACTGGCACTTGTTGGTTTTCTTTTCCTATCCATTTCACAAAACTATCTTTAATAACTAAATTTTCACCGAAATACTTCAAACACTAAAAACAAATCTGATTTAACCAATGTAAGTGCAGTTTAACCTGAAAAAAATCCTGGTATTTTTCTTGTTTTGTTTTGTACACAAACTTTTTCTCACCAGTGTATATGAAAATGAAATTTCCTTGTAAATTAGCTTTGCCTTTACCAACTAATCAGCTTATGCGCTATGAATTTTAATAACAAGCTCCTGCAGCGAACAGCCTGCGCCCATTTCTAAGCGACTGACACTCTGCGTCAACATATTTTCCTCATTCGGTTTGTTTATATTTTCGCCAACACTATTTATTTTGGTGTAAAGTGTTTAGCATATTTTGTTGTTGCAAATATCAAAATAACATATATTTGTACACGTACATAGCTGCATAACAACGTTGCCACACTGCTGATTAAGATTTACCACAAGCGTCTGCTAACTTAGAGTCAGTCTGCAAAGTCTGTTTTCCCAGCTGCTGCACTCGTTTGGAATGCTGGTGATTACACATGCGAATACAATGCGTATTTATTTCGCTTATATACTAATATCTGTGTAACTACTTATATAATTATTTACCTATACATTTGTAGGGTGCAGTGCAGTGAGGTGAGAGTGGCAGCGTTGCACATTGTGAGTAGCGCGTATTTGCACTTGCTGGTAGTTAGTGCAGTACAACAATAAACAAAACATTAAAACTACTTCGAAATACTCGTAAACATCCCAACAAGCTCGTTTATTTGTTGACGTCATTCGGCGCTTGTGTCAACGGTTGCATCTGTGTGGGTCTGGATATGTGTGCTTTGATGGAACACAAATAAAATTTGCGACTCATTTCGAGTTAGAATTACATCGGCAGTAACTTTGTGTTTACACCCGCGTGACTGTAACAACAACTAACAACTGCTTTGTTGGCAGATATTATACAAATGCTTACGATTTATGTGGTTTTAGTTTCGACTTAAGCTGGTATTTTGAATGATTTCGTAAAAGTTCACGCTAGTTGTGGTTTATTTAGTAGATTGAGTCTTTAATATTATATAAATTTTGCTGCTTTTCTAATCAAAATGTGAGTTACAATTAATATTGAAATTGTAAATTAAATTACTCAAGTATGACGTCCATATTGTGCAAGGCTACTGGAGTATAGCCAGTAGTCTACCATAGCTACTTAATATATTTTTTCTTTACGTTTGGCTACTGATTTCAGTATACTTGATATCGCAGATAGATTTTGAGAAACACTTGTTAAGGTATTTGATAGGGTTTCTCAAATTTGTGCGAAAATTCTTAAAATGAGACGTAAAGAAATAGAGAACAATGATCTGCATTGCAACTTGAAATCGTTGGTTGCTTCTTCTTCTTTACCGGAGTAGACACCGCTTACGCGGTTCTGGCCGAGTTAACAACAGCGCGCCAGTCGATTCTTCTTTTTGTTAATTGGCGCCAATTCGAGATATGAGGTGCAGGCAGGTCCTTCTCCACCTGCTCTGTTCAATGGAGTGGAGGTCTTCCTCTTTCCTTGCTTCCACCGACAGGTACACAATCGAAAACTTCAAAGCTGGGGTGTTCTCTTCGATCTGGACAACTGTCTCTGAATTCGCTGCACAATATCGCCGTATATCTCGTACAGTTCACTGTTCCATCGACTGAGATACCAGCCTTTGCCAATGTGCAAAGGATCGTAAATCTTCCGCAAAACCTTTTTCTCGAGCACTCCTAAGGCCGACTCATCAGATGATGTTTATCGTTCATGCCTCCGTACAATATAGCACAGAATGATGAGTGACTTGTAGAGTTTGGTATTTGTTCGTCGAAAGAAGTTACGTTTAGCAAATAAATTAAAAATAATTCTGCTTTAAATGTCTCACTTCACGAATTAACTAGTATTGTTCACTGTGTTGGATCTGAAAAGTGGTATACCACTATCCATATAAGAACTAGACGAATATATCCTTCAGTCAAAATTGATATTACATATATGTATATGTATGTATGTTTAATTATTTAAGGGGCTATACCAGTGCGACACTTTCAAAAAACAATTTTTTTATTTGCTTTTTCGATAGAATATATTTCCGTAAATATTCTGTGAAATCGGGAAGATCGTATCTTGAATAGTTTTCGGATGGCAGCGTTTGAAATAGTGACCGCTCGGAGGTGCAAACATAAGTACTCGTACATAAGTGAAACTTTAAACGCGTTTTTCTCGAAATCACATTTTCCAAAATTGCTCTCATCATAACTCAACCAGAAATTGACCGATCGACTTAAAATTAAAACTAAGTATTTTTGAATACATTTACTATTCAATGGATTACGATTTTTTTGATTGATGGAAAATGATCAATTTCGCTATAAAAAACGACCATTTTTTTCCTAAACAAAAAACGATTTTTTTTTCAAAATTATGCCATTTTCTTAATTTTTCATATTTTTCAAAGATCGTAGTTCATTGCATAAGAAATATCTTTAAGTTTTAAAATTTTATTGTTTCAGCTACACATTCGGCCGGAATCATGCTTGCAGTTAGGGCACTTTTTTTTTGGCCCCTCCAAAGACAGCTCATAACTCCGTTATTTTTCAAAATTTTTTTAAGAAATAAATCTTAAAATATAGCTGAAAATATACCTTATTATACAAAAACAATACAATCAAGCCAAGGCGTAATCCAATGTTCCAAAAACGGCTCGGGCTCGGCTGGGATGGCCCTCATTTAATTAAGGTATTTTGGGTTTCGGCTAATTTTTGGGGAGCCATTCGCTAATTTTGGACAGTTTTGGTGTCATTTTCATAAACTTACGTTAATTCACTTCACCAGTAATTATGCGTTTGATGAATATAGTGTATTGTCCTTCAGCTACGTTCTCAAGGATCTCGTCTCAGACAAGCAACTTCCTTGTTAATTTTTTCGCCTGACAAACTTGTCGTGTCTTAGCGAACCGCTGCCAAACGCAAACCGATTGAAATGTGGAGATCAAACTTCCACGTTTGACCTCGAGATTTAAAAGGGCTAGTCCAAGTCTATTTTGATGAGTAATTGAAAAAAAATGTATCTTCTATTATTTTAAATAGTAGTTAATAGTGTTTTCAACTCCACTTAGTTGAATTGAATTTAAAGCAATTCAACTTCAAATCAGCAAGTTAATTTTTTGCTATTGCGATTTCAAATATTTGCAGTCGATATTTGCTAGTTGTGCAGTAAGTAATTATTATGAATCGAAACCAGTAGCCTCACATGGCAGTCACCGCAAATCAAACAAGAAATGTATTTTAGCTGAATTGCGACAAATAAACTAACAGTGCCTGCAATATGTCTGACTAAATGCTAATAATGAAAACTGCGAAGTCAGTACTCATTTAATGGCAACCAACAATTTTTTGCTGTCTGCGATGTTAACAAAAAGAACACAATTTTGTTGCGACAGCGACGACCTTCGCATGAAACCGATTTCTCTTTTTCGGTATTTCCCATACTTTGCTTATTGTTTGCTCATAATGACGATTGCTCGCCTTTCCGATGCAAATTACCTTATTTGTTGTTGTAGGGGTTGTTGTTGCAACATACAAACAAATCGACGACTATTGCAGCACATATTGACTGTTATTGGCTGCTGGTTGATGGCACTTTACAGCGCAATAATGTACGCTTCCATGGCTGTTCACATATCCGCGAGCAAAGTGGTGCTGGAATGTGGAGGGAAGGGGAGGTAGAATCGAACGGATGTGCATATGACAGGAGGCTTTGTACAATTTGAATCCTTTATTGCATTCTCGACGATTTCATTTGAACGAGCTCAAAAGACAAGCTCAAACAGACTTACACATATACATGCGCATACACAAACAAACAGCGACATTCACACACACACTTATACATGTAAATACCTTGCTTGTTGTTGCTAGTGCGATTGTGCATTGAGGCGCGTGTGGGTGAGTAAACATTTTTGGCAAGTGGCACATTATTGCGACTTCAACCACAATATCAACAGCGGCTACCAGCCGCCTCCTCACCATCTTCTTCAGCAGATGCCCGTTGCCAAACCTGCATGAAAGGCGATAATAACAACATCGCCTTTACCACATCATTCAGCAGCAGCGACGGCTTACATGCGTGTGCCTGTGTGTGCGTTTGTGTGATGTGGTAGCGCATATATTGACACCTACAACAGCAATCGCTGCATTTGCTTGGCACCAACACATGCATGCTTTGACTTTGCAAAGCTTCAGCGCAGGCTAGTTCTCTGCTTGCATACACATGAGCAAGCAACATGCCACCCATCGATAGCAGACACCATGGCACACTCCACCACTTGCTCGGCTGGTACGCATGCAGTAAGCGACACCTCTTTTGCCAGCTGACCTCGATTGGGCGTTTTGTTATTATATTTGTATGTAGATGCTGTTCAGCGCGACGTCGCGCCAATGAGACTCATCAAGAGACGATCCCTAGAAGCTGCGAAGTACAAGCCGACATTTGTTGATATCTAAATAACTGTTTATGCTTTGGCTTACTGATAGAACTGGCTCTCAGGGTTTACCTGGAAATACTAATGATTGTGATGAAAGATCATAAATTGTTCTCGCGTGAAATGATGACAAGGGGTGGTATGTCATTACAGATGTGTCCAATCAAAGCGATATTATATCGTAAAATACCAAACTAAGTGAAGAACCAATTTGTGCTGCGTTTACTAGTTATCACATATTTTTCCATTTAAGTGAGCCAATAATACACAATTTTGCAAACTTCCCAGGAATAATAAAAATTAGAAAAAATATTCTAACGAATTGCAAATTGCTACAAATATTTTCTAGCATAAAACAAATTCTGTGGAAAATATGGACTCGCTACTGTTCGAAGAATCACACTCCTGATTATATGAGTTTTAAATGTCGTTCCGTCGTTTTTTATATGTCAAGGTCTGTAATTTCATGTATTCATTAACGTTTATATTTCCTTCATGGAAAGATATAAGCAAGAACAACGCTTACAAATTATTCAGTTTTATTATCAAAATAATCGTTCTCCAATTGCAACTTTTCGTAATAATCGTCCATCTGTGCTCGCTATTCGTCGAATTGTTGAAAATTTCGAACGCAGATTTTCTTTACATAATGTTCGAGAGCCAGTAAGACAAAGAACGGCTTGCAGTAATGAAAATATTGCTGCCGGCCAGGCAACTGTTGCTGAAGACCGCAATTTGTCCATTCCAAGACCTCGTCAAGTATTGGAACTTTCTCGAGCCATAAAGTGCCGGTATTTGAGAAAGTATTTGTATGTATTTCAGTCTAAAATTGTTCTCACTCAGGAACTAAAGCCATTGGACCACTGTAAACATCGTGAATTTGCTGATTTTGTATTGGACAACTTGAAAACGATAACGATTTTTTAAGAAAATCAACTTCTCCGATGAGGCTCAGTTTCAAATGAGTGGCGCGGTAAATAAACAAAACTGTCGATTCTGGTGCGAAGAAAATTCACAAATTATTCATAAACAACAATTACACTCACTCAAATTGACAGTTTTGTGCGGTTTTTGGTCTGGTGGAATCATCAGTATTTCTTTCGAAATGAATCTGGTGATACCGTTACTGTTAATGGAGAGCAATTTAGATCGAGGATAAATAACTTTCTATAGCCGAAATAGGAAGATGTTAGTCTTGACAATATCTCGTGCCACACAACATGTGCAACAACTTAACTATTGCGTGAAGATTTAAGGATTCTATTTTTTCAAAAAAAAAAATTCGTCCAAGAAGTTATGATTTAACACCATTTGACTACTTCATTTGCAGTAATCTGAAGTCATTAGTCTTTAGCAATAAACCGGACTCTCTTTAAGTTTTAGAAGTCAATATTGAACATGCTATTCATGACGTATGACTTGATTTAGTAGAAAAAGTATTCGAAATTTGAACGATGTTATATTCATAACTTAATTGTATCGATTCTACTTCTCATTAAATAAAAAAAATTAAATTTCTTTAACAAATATTGTGTTTTTTGAAAAGGAATGGAAAGAGCTGTAGTATATAATATATTTGAATTGTCTCTACATAAAAATAATTTATGTTAAAATCTAAAACGCTTTCAGTAAAATATTTCACTTATTTCATTGTACTGACAAATATACGATTTCCTTATTATGCTCTGGCTATATGGATTAAAACGCTTTGATTTTGAATAATGATTGTTTTTTTATAGTATACATATGTATACACACTTTTGATAGAAACGGAGATCTATGATATCAGTTAGAATTTACCGAATTGGATTGGAAAATTGCCCAAGAGTGAAATGAACGTCGGCTAAGTCAAAAGACAGTAGTAGAGGGTATTTTTCTTAGACATGTTGTTCGCAAAAGGAAATAAAACGGATATAATTTAATGTTATAGTTAAGAATTTAGATTTATTATAAAGATAAGGGTTTGCAATTATGTTTTAAATTTTCGGGCACGGCTTTCCGATGCCGAATATATTTCAGCAGAGAGGTTCAATTTTTTCCCACGTTTTGTAGCAATTTGGATCGTATTTTAGCAATAACGTGGCTAATTTATCTTCCAAGATGTTAACCGCATGTGCTTAGACATAAGCAATTTCGTTTCATCCCATAAAAATAACAGTCCAGAGGTAAAAATCAAAAGACCTTGCTAATTGCATACCCATTAAACCAAAAGTGAGCTTCATCGCTGAACAAAATTATCTTGTGCGAACCGAATTATTATTTTGAAAATAAATTAGCACAGCTTGCAAACCTTGTTCCGGAGTAAGTTTGTTCATTATAAAATGGTAAACCAAACTGAGTATAAGTCAAGTAACCGCTATCGAAAAACTACAGAAAAAAGTAACCGCTATACAAAAAAAAAATAAACATCTGAGATCCTATACAATATATACATAAATGATCGTCTTGACGAGCTGAGTCGATTTAGCTATGTCCGTCCGTCTGTCTGGATATACTCGTAATAATTCCTCAGTTTTTGTGATATCAATCTATAATTTCTCTACGTCCTTTTCTTCACAAGAAGCTGCTCAATAGTCGCAAACGCCGATATCGCCTAAACCGATATTCTGCTAAAACACGTCCTTTATAGGACCTGAAATATTTTCGATTGGAGGTTTCTTCATCCTTTTCATCTTTTTCATCATGAATCTTTCTTAAACTTTTTAATTGATATGGTACGTTTGTTGTTTTGCCTTACATCTTAACTGACTTTGGGCCATATTGAACCGAAGCTTCTCATACGTGTGAGGTTTCTGTCTATCTTTCGGAACCTACTTCGCATAATTTTTTCCTGTTCTGCTAAATTTTTAAAATCTCCTAACGATTTTTCATTTGAAATTTTGATTTCATGGGTAGTTTGCTATGCGACTTCTGTACACAACATTCGGAATCATCTCTGGTTCAAGTAAAGGTCCGTATCCTGCTCTTAAGTAATTCATTATTTCTTGAACTGTAGTCAAGTAATTTTTACAGCTGGTTAAGCAGTGAGAATGATCCTTGTTAGAAGAACCAGAGAAAATAAACAAAGAAAAAAAAATATATATACATACATATATATGCGTGTAAGTATATACGTAAATATTTTCATTGTAATTTAAGAATATGAACAAAGATTGGGAAGTTCTATACAAAATTTCAAAATGAACTATATTTCGTAATAATGATTTTAACTAATTTTAGGATAAATTTAATGATTACATTGATTTTCCTTCAAGAAACAATTGTTGATTTCATGTTTCTTTTCAAAACCAGGATTGCCATATACGTATTTTATTGAAAAAATATATTAAAAATTAGTACTAGATACCTTTAGAGCTGCATACTAGTACAAGAAAATTTCCTGCGGTAAAAGCGTTTTTTATATGAAGTTTTTACATTTTTTGAGAGCTTGATCCTAAGCTTAAAAATGAGTTTAACTTTCATAGAAATTCTTTTGATCGAATAAGTGTATCGGACAGTAAGTGTCAAAATCGAAAGCTTGGTTCAGACAGTGCCATTTTCCTCTGACTGCAATAATTCAGAATATACTTTGGCGAATTCCGACCTGAAGCTATCAAGGGTTTTTTGTTTTTTTTTTTTGAGTAAAAGTCTTTACAAGAAGGACAAATGTAGAAAAAGAGTATAAAATTCCAGTAGTCATCCCATTAGCTTCTTTTTCTTAAGCCGACATTTGTCTTTCGCCTTGCTACATACTTAATTCGTTCTATACAAACGCTAGTTATTTGTTTTCAGTTTAATTTTTATTTATTTATTTATGAACTCTATCCCATATATATTTAAATTTTAGACTTCATAATAATTATGTTTCCTAAATTAATTTAAATCTCTTGCTCTCTTTACAGAAACACTTTCATCGCACCTCACTCTTAATTAAGGCCTTTAATCATAAGTTTCGCTTAGACTTGGAATTAAATTCGTAAGTATTCATCCGTAAAGTACTTAATTAATTACACAATAATATTATTATAAATTTTAATTGAATATTCTCTTGTAATACTATTTTCCCATTCAACTCACATGTATGTATGTGTGTACGTACAATTACTGCAAACCACTAATTCCTGAATTTCAATTAAATATCTTTAATAGAACCCGAGCAACCGTAAATTCTAATTTAAATTATATTTTTTAATGCATTTCAAATCTTTTCCACATCCCTTATCTCCCATTTCAAATCTTTTAAAGGGAATTTCCTACGAACGCATCCACATGTCTGTATGTGTACAAACATTTTCATTAGCCTTTCATGGTCGTCTTTTTAAGCGGATTATCGATAAAGTGAATTTTAGTCATGATGCCATCGATTCGCAATCGTTCGTGACAGATTGGCGCTGACGTTTTCAATTTGTCGCTGTCATGTTCAACATTAAGCGACCGACAACATTGGCGTGGCTGAAATGAAAGTTAGAAGAGCAAAGCGAAAATGTAGAACTAATAAAGAAGAATGGATATAGACACGATATTTTTGACAATCACTCAAAATTGAATATAAGTATACCTCATTTAACGGTTCAAACTTTTCTTCTCATTTTCAATTTGTAAGAGATATGATGATTTCTAGTTATTAGGAGAACTCAAAGAATTCTTTTATAATTGAGTAAAATAATCACCGCTTTAGCTATCGCGCTTTTGCTCACATATATAATATTTATTGAGAAAATCATTTTTTCAAAAATGCAGCCATATGCTACACATAATAAACAACAACACAACAAATAAGCAGTTCTTTGGAAGAAAGGGGAAAAGAACGTGTGAAGATTTCAGAACGATATCTCAAAAGCTTGGGAGTAGTTCTTGTATGCATAAACAGATAGATGGAAAGACAGACGTACAGAACTAAATCAGCTAAGCTCTTCATGCTGATCGTTTCTATATAGTAGATTTTGTAGTTTTCTTCTGGTTGTTATAGACTTCACGGCAAACCATATACACACATCTATATATATATACGATTTTGTGAGTTAATAATATTTATACGCATCGAATATTTTTTATTATTTTTGAGAAAACCAGTTTAAGGATAAACGATAAAAACTGAATAGTGAGCGCTGGAGCGGGCTTAGGGCTCTATATCTCGTAAACTATACTAACAGGTTATATTTATAATTATGTCTACATTATATATTCAAAATAAAATGGACTGTTTCGAATGAATACGAATGCTAGCAGCCAATGCAAAAGACTGGATTTTTTGAAGATGATGATATAGCTATCTATTCGTATGCACCAAGTGCTAAAAGTAATAAGTGGAGAAGTGATTAATTTAAAAAATGAGCTGGGAAGATCACAAGCAGCTAATCGACACGTGTTTTATGAGCGTGTACACAACAGTGAGCCACTGTACAAAATATCTTCCTACAAGCATCATTACTCACCCATACATAGTACCTATAAGCTTAAGTGTAGTGCTGTTGATGACTGACATTTATTGTTGTTGTTATTGCGTGTAGCCGTTTAAGGGCATGCTACAGTTACAGTTTGCAGCACATAAATTCTCAGGCGAAGGGTAGAAACTACTAAATTTTTATTAAGTGATAACCACAAAGTGGATCCGCCTGCTGCGAGTGCCGGCCGATGGTCAGCTGATTGGCTGAATTTGTGAGCTGGCTAAGCGAAAGGGTCACTTTTTATTATAATTTCGGATCCTTATTTTTCGCACTTCTCTGCGCGTGTAAGAAACGAGTTTATTTTTATTGCATTTTTTACAATTTCGCAACTATCTATGAATATGCTTATGTATAAATATGTATATACATATATAGTATATATGTATGTATGTAAGCATCGAACTGACCGTATTTTTGCTCAAGTTGTTAAAGTGTGATTTTTTCTTTAAGCAAGTAATAAGCATAAACAAACAACTCGAATCGAATAAAACAGAAGTAAGGTGTGGGCGGGTGGACCGAAGACATGGATAAGCCGAATTGGCAAAAAGATTAGAAAGGATATTGTGTGCGCAGCAATATAAATATGTATAAGGGCAAAAATATTTGTTAACCCCACTCCTCTCATTGTTTGTTATCCTTTTTGCGCATTTGTTATTGTAAGGCAAATTCAAGTTATCTATGGGCAACGGCTGATGACGGTCAACTGGTAGGTCTCTGCACGCAAATGATGGCAGGTGGTTTGCTGTTGTGATATATCGACAATAGAAAATATGGGGCCCAGCATGAAAGCGGTTTATTTGAGGAAATATAAATATCTTTTTTTCAACGGTATTTCTTCTCTGTATTTTTTGTTTGTGTTCTCTCAAATTTTTGTTGCTAAAAATGTATGCCACTCGGAAAGTATTGAAAAATCCCAAACTTAAAGCTTACGGGTTCTGCTGTGGAATTAAAGTATACGTTAATAATACTTCCGACTAGAAAATCATGCATACTGTCTTCATATTTTAGTTTTTTTATGACAATTATGTTATTGAGTTGGCCGGGCCATCGGACCTGCACGTGGATTATAAGTATTTATACCATTCTGCATGGGTAAAGCTTACCGAAAATACCATAAAAAAGTGTTGGGCTTTAGTAATGGATGATTATTTAAAAAGTTCAGATATATTGAATTGGTAAAAGTGTTTTTAGTTACATACACATCCTGGAATCTATGCCGACAAAAATTATAAACCAAAAAAAATGATTAGGCCTTTTTTACTATTTTACTTCGAAGTGAGTTTTTTTATGACCTCAAACTTTTTTTTTTTGATTACTTCACTGTATCGAAAATGACGTTGCCGAGAGATTGTCGAACACTTACTTCACGCGAAATATATAGTATATTTCCTATGCTCAGCGGCTTAAAAATCCACCGTTTCATTTATGAATACGCGACCAACATGGAGATGAATTCACCGTACTGGGATATCAAGTTCACCACGATGTTTGTAACACTCAAAAGGAAATGTTAGAGACCCTTTAAAGTATATATGTATACATATATAACCGGTCCATAACAAGCTGAGTCAATTTGGACATGTGCATCTGAAATTTTGCAGACATCCCTTTCTTACCAAGAAGCTACTCACTATGAAACATACAATCTGAACGATCGGAATTCAGTGCTTGTAGGAACAACTTTTTCATCTAACGAGATATATGTATTCTCGAAATTTAGCATGGGTTGTTGCCTTACGCAATAATGCAATTTCCTAAGAAATTGTTCAGATCGGATCCCTGAGATATATAGCTGTCATACCAACTGACCGATGGAAATCAAGTGCTTGTTTTGTATTTGTGTAAGATATTATATAACAGCTATGTAACAAAATCCTCATAGAATTATGTAAGAGTCCCGATGATAGAACAAGATTATATTAAGAGAATTATCGATTCCTTGATTCTTCACATTAGATTTGTTTCTAATATGTTCATAACTTAACTTTTTGAAACTAATATTCATTTCTACCTTAGTCGATTTTTATTTCTAGCATTCACCTAAACTATTCCTATAGGTCATTTCATTTCTTGGATATATTATATAAAATGGGTTCTTAAAGCCGTGAATATTCATAATTCGTAGTTTTAAACGCATTAGTTTAACGTTTCGTGAAAATTATGTGCGAAACCAAAAAACGCTGTCTAATCAAAAGTTTGCGTATTAAAGTATTTCGAAGGTATTTGCCAGGCAGAACTTGCCCATCGTGCTTTTAATCTTCCTAATCACTGCATCCGTCCGAGGCAAGTGTACAATGAGCAGCAGGGATTACAAACGAAACGCGCTACGCACCCACGCTGATCCCGAGCCCATAGATCCGCACCGGCAAGCAAAATAAAAGATAAACATTTGCCGGGATTAAAGTGTGAAAATACAATATCTCCACGCCAAAGGCTTTCTTTCGTGCAGGTTAAGCACCTGAAGTTATTGCTGAAAGCATTGGACGCAGCAAAAGCAGCAGAGTTTTTGCCTCCAACGCATAGATTTCGATGTTGATGTTTTGGTTTATACGCCATGGTGGCTTAGCGCAGCTGGCGGTCTTTTAGAGAACTGAGTGAAGAGGAGCTGAAGAAAATTCGGAGAAAAAATTACCGAAAATAGATTAAGAAAACAGTTCGTATACGTTTGCGCCGACCTGAGCACAAGCACCACGGTGTTAATAGCAGCTGCGGAGTAGAGGGAAAAGCGCAGGGCAAAAAATAGCCGCAATAGCTGACTGTCTGATGGCAATGGCATGTGACCTGGAAGGCAGCTGTCTATTGGTCCGTTTGTCTGTCTTGCTAACTGCACACCGAATGCTAGTGGCTATGAGCTGAAACCACGTCCGAACGCTGCAAAAAGATAAGAATAGCACTACGCCGAGTGGAGTAGATAATTATTCGATTCTGCCGACTGAGAGTTGAGTGCAGCGATGTGGGTCCTGCTGCAGACCACAAAACCAGAGTGTCGAAAGTGGCACTTAGTTTTTATTGTTTTCCTTCACTTTTTTTCGCCTTTGCTTGGCTCTACCTTTACCTTGCCATGCTGGAACTTAGTTTCTGTGGTATTGTTGTGTAGTTGTTTGTGTATTTCTTGTTGGTTTTTGCTTTTTGGCTAACTTATTATTTTTATTGCCAACACTTTTGCAAAAACGTTATTACAAAAAGGTTGGTTTGTTTGCAGAAGCAAGACTGGCGGCTGGAGTTGTTGCTGGCAGCTTTTTTTGCTCGAGCATTAAGAAACCAAATAAACGGCGAAATAAATGAAAAATAACAGTAAACAATAACAATAGCCTGCCGAATAAATTGGCGTAAACTTAATTGAAATAACTGCGAATTGCTAAAATAAATAGCAAACAAAATAAAATATATAATAAACAGAAATAAAAACAGAGAAAGAGAAAAAGAAAGCACCTAGAAAGGACTAAAAAAGTAGAGCACAGTTATTCTAAGGACTTCCAGTAGTTAATGTAGTGGAGGTAGCAAGTCTTACAGTTTTGCATGTAGATTCAGAAAGGATGAGTAAGGCCGGTTTTTCATGCAAGAAAACGTGAGAAACAAATTGTTGCTGGAAATCAGTACACATTTTTTTTTGTTTTACTTAAAAATTTTGTTGTGGCTATATATAAAAATTTAAATATAGATAAGACAATTAAACGAAATTTTTCAGCACACCAGATTTCTACAAATAAACCGATTAACAAAAAAATGTCCACTACTTCTTGAAAATAATTTTTAAAGCGTCATTATTTATGTTTTTTATATAAGTATTTTTGTTTTATGTAATTTTTTATTCGTACCACTTTTTTTTTTTAATTTTTATAAACAAAAAGCTTTAAAGAGTGTTTTCATTTTTTAATTACATTTATTTTCCTTTATTACATTTTTTAATAAAGGTTAGGTTAAGTCAATCTGGTAGGCGAATGAGCCACGCATGGACCAGTTGTGGTTCTTTCCGATACCGGATCGAGTTCTGTTGCCAGGTCCAAGAGGAGTAGTCATCCTTTAGGATTGAATTGACGTGAACTTCAACAAAGTCTGTGGTCTCACTATCGATACCTTCTATAGTGTGTCATACCGTGGGGACCCCAGATGTTTACAGCGTAGTCTTGCTAACGCAGTTAGCAGTTTTGCACCCAGCTAGCTCCTTCTATCGGGTCCTGCTTCACAAGACAATTCTGGCCGATATGGGGTACGAATTACCTGCAGGTGCATTAGAGGCCGCGGCTTTCGCAATGGCAAAGACCTCAGCTTGAAATATACTGAAGGTGTCCTTATGCCTAACTATGGGCAGTAAGTATATTCCAGCACCAACTCCATCGTCCTTGTGAGAGCCATGCGTATAGCTGATTAGAATGTTACGCATAGCTAACATACCTTTACGCCAGGCATCTTTTCCCATCTTTACTTTGAACCTCCTTACCCAGTTGAAAAGTGGGGTAAAGTTGTCGGTATTTGCCCAACCGGCAGTACCCACCAAGCCATGCCAAAAGGTTCTATATGTAAATTCTCCTGCAGCCAGTGGTTGTCCCGCCGATTTTGCAGCGCAGTTTTCAACGAATAGTTCTATATCTGGCAGGTTTAGTACCAGTTCAAGGGCCGCTGTTGGAGTTGTTCTTAAAGCTTTCGTTATGCGTAGCAGAGCGAGCAGTTTATTCACCACTAATGATCATAAAAGCGGAGATAGCACTCCTCCTTGGCCATTTTGGCGTCGTTCCGTTCTGCTCTCACCCTTGTAGAGGTAAAAAGGATTTTGATCCAGCGTTGTATGGCAGGATAAACACTTTTTAAAAGGATTCTCTTTAGAATACATTTCATACGGACGTTGTTGACCGTTCCAGAAATCTTCAGGAATGCTCCGAGATCGTATTCCTTATATCAAAGCGGCTTTTCGATATTAAATATTAAATAGAAAATTATCCTTGCCTCTCTCCATGAGTGTGGCACATAGCTAAACAACATGCATTTTTTAGCCATGACACGGACGGACAAACCGCGTTTTGTGGTTTTTTAATACTGTTTTTTTTTTCAATTATTTTTGTTTTTTAATTTTTTTTGCAATTAAAATATTTTTTTTGACTAAACTATTTTCTTTTAATCTGACAAAATTTTTTTAATACATTTTTTAACAACTATTTTCTTTAAAAATAATCTTTTTGAAATAAAACTATTTCATTTTTAGTATTTTTTTATTTTCCACACAATCTTTTCATTTAAACTTTTTTATTTATTTTATTTTTGTTTATTTTTTAATTTAATTAATGGTTTTAATTAAAGAATATTTTAATATTGTTGAAAAGTAAATGTTTTCTTTGAATAAATCATATCCATTAATCGAATATTTGCGTTGGCTTTTAGATAGTTTATATAATAAGTAATCAATTTTTTTTAATGAAATTTTCTTAAAAAGATAAAGTAAATTGCATCTTACATAATTGGTCGTTAAAAGTATCAAACTGTTAATTTGGTTATATAATATTTCTACAGTGTTGAACCCAAACTCAAAAAAGTAATTTTTTATAAGTATTTTAGAATTAATATATAAAAAATTATAATTCAATCGAAAATCTAAACAAAATTTCAACTGATTTGCATTTATAACTGTATATAATTCATTATATATTAAAAAAAAATTTTAATAAAATAATCGAAATTTTATACTCGATTAATAAAAATATTCCAAAGCACACAGTGAATTCACCAAAACCGCTATGTTATTTTGCCCCAATTATGTTAAAAAAATTAGAAAAAGCTCAAAAAACTCTAAGTATGTACGGAGGCACTAGCCATTATGTATTATTTTTGTATTTTTATTGTTATTTTAAGCAAGTTGTGTATTTTACCGTTATTTGTCCTACACTTAGCAGCAAAGTACGTGCATACCTCTGTATGTACAGTTGTTTTGTTAACAGCATTGGTCAAACTTTGTTGGCTGTTTGCGCTGTTATTGTTATTTTAATTTGGTAACGTTGCCCAGAATACACAAAAGTCCGCACACAGATTCACACAACAATGAAATACTTGCCCGCATTTGCCACATTACTATTTGATTTGGTTTAGTGTTGTTTTTGCTTTTTTCCTACTTTCCTGCTTTTTTGTACACTTCCATTTATTTTGCCTATTTATTTTTCGTGGTTATTGCCGCTTTTATTGTCCATTCTATTTGCAACAACCAGCAGTCGTGGCCGCCCTGCACCCGCTCCGCCCACTCCGCTTTACAAGCGCTCCCCTACTCACTTCGACAGCTTTAGCAGCTAACCTCAAAATTGTTTTAGCCTCACCGTTTCGCATAAATGCTTATCAAAATATTTTCATTGCTTTTATGTGTATGTATGTATGCATGTATGTGTGTATGCTTGTGTATTCGATGAGCATTGGTTAGTTCGACACACACATACAATAACAACAAATGCGCTTGCACTACATACAACATAATTTAGTTCGCATGCGTTTTTTTCTCACTTTGCAAATTAAAATATCATTTGAATAATAAATTAATTCATTTAGGCAGCCGAGCGTTATGTGCAGTCTATTTGTTTTGAACAATAAAAAAGCGAAATTACTTAGAGTTAAGTGCAATAATGGCAATTAAAGTGGTTTTAAGTAGTTCGGCGGCAACAAAAACCGAAAACAAAAATCCACAAAATAAAAATAAAGTTTAAAAAATTAAACGAAATAATATTTACTCAACTTGAATTAAGTGAATACAATTATGCTTTATTGTTTGTTGAGCTTTATTTATTTTTGTCGCATTTTACTTTAATATATATTTTTTTGTTTTTTTTTTTTAATTTTTTTTTATCTGTTTGGTTCTTTTGTTTATTATTATTTTAATTAATTGTCGTTGAAAACTTGCGATGCCACGGACTGATTTATCTTTTGGTTGTCTGCTTTAAGCTCTTGGCACACACGGACAGTAATTTATTAACATTAATAGCTTTTTTGTTGACTTTCATTTAACATTCAGCACTTTATTGAGTAGCAATTAGTCAAGTAATTAAATTGGGGTAGTAGATCACAATTAAGAGCTGGCTTGAGTGCTCTGAAGATTGAAATATGCGAGAACCAACCATAAGTTCTAGTAAATATTAGGGCCTAAAACCTAACACAGCCAGAAAGTAGTAATGACCAGAAATTCAGTCATTTAGTTTCATTTAGTTACTGAAACCTTTTTATCAATCAAAATGTCAGACTTTTTTCAGAAAGGGTTAAACAGCTGCCACTAAAGCGAACCCTTTATTTTTGGGTATCATTTTTGTAGGACGAACGATATTTTCTATAAAAAAAAGGCCTCTGCTGGGTAATTTTCGGTTGCATATTCCTGAGGTTTAAAAGCAGAAAAAATCTACTGAAATAAAAGTAATTCAAAGAGCAATGAAATAAGTTTATTTTCAGTCTTATGCCTTGATTTGTGACAAATTAATCTGTCGCATACCTAAACATATATGAGTCATAAGACCAAGTTGTTTCTTTGATATTTTTAGATTGTTAGCTGTACTAATGAACCTTACAGCCTTTCGAAAATATTTTGTAAATGTTTTGAATTTTCATCTGAGCTTAGATGCTCCCTTAAGGTTTTTACTGTGTGTTTTGAAAGTTAGGTATATTTTTCTTTAAGGTTAATGAAACAATCTTCTTAAGTTTGCATGATAGACAGTGATTTTCATAGTGGAAAGTTGTATTTTAATTATTAATTGGAGATTCCAAGTGTAGCCAAGTCGTTCTTCACCTGGTCTTTCCAAATGAGTGGGGGTTATTGCATCGAATACTTTCAGAGCTAGAGTGTTTTCCTCCATTCGGACGACATGACGTAATTAGCGTAGCCGCTGTCTTTTAATTCGCTGAACTATGTCAATGTCATCATATGTCTCATACAGCTCATCGAATGTAATATTCGCCGCTGGCAATCTGCAAATAACCATAAATCTTCAGCAGAACGTTTCTTTCGAAAACTCGTAACGCCCTTTATTCAGATGTTGTAATCGCCCCCTGCATCATTTAGCAGAACAAGGATGATGTGTACCTTGCAGAATTTGGTCTTCGTTCGTAGAGAGAGGACTTTACTTTTTATTTGCCTACTCAGTCCGATGTCTCTGTATTGGAATTCGAGGCTAACGTTGTTATGCTGGTTCCAAATCAATTTCATCCCCTTCAACGTAATCCTCTCCCGATGCAATGCACTTATGCCAACGGATTTTTCAATCTTCGAAACACTGGTTGTAGTCACTTTCCGGGATGGCCTTCAGTTCCGTCTTCTCTGCGAATTGAATCTCCTCTGTCGTATAAAAACGGTGTCCCCGGAGCGGTCTTTTGAGCTTGGTGAACAGCCAGAAGTCGCACGGCACCAGGTCAGGTGAATACGGTGGTTGCGGAACGATATGGTTTGAGTTTTTGGCGAATTGATCACGAATTACGAGGGCAGTATGGGATGGTGCATTATCGTGGTGCAAAAACCAAGAATTGTCTTTCCACAATTTCGGCCTTTGTAGGCGGATAGCGTTACGCAAACGACGCATAACGTTCAAATAATATTCCTTGTTGACTGTTTGACCGGTTGGAAGGAATTCATAATGCACAACACCATGATAATCGACGAAAACAGTCAACATGACCTTGATTTTTCATCGACTTTATGCGATTTTTTTGGCCTCGGCTCTCTTTTGGCACGATATTCGCTCGACTGATCGGTTGTTTCGGGGTCGTAAGCATAGATCCAAGTCTCATCGCCAGTTATAATGCGTTTCATGACACCCTGGTAGTCGGAAAGCATCGTTTCACACACTTCAACGCAACGCCTTTTTTCCAAAAAAATTCAATGTTTTCGGAACCAGTGGAGATTTTACGCGCTTGAGGCCCAAAACATCCTTCAAAATGGTATTGGCTGAGCTTTTCGATATGCCAACTTCATCAGCAAGGTCTCTAATTGTTAATCGACGGTTTTCAACACCAAATCTTTGATTTGTTGAACGTGAGCTTCGTCGGTTAAGGTTGATGGTCGCCCTGGACGCTCTTCGTCTTCGACACGTTCACGACCGGCTTGGAACTCACTATACCACTTGTAAACATTTTTTTAGACATAGCTTCATCGCCAAAGGCTTTCTGCACCTTCCTCAATGTATCCGCAGCAGAAAATTGATTCCGTAAACAAAATTTAATGCAAATTCTTTGCTCAACAAATTTCGACATCGCAAAAAACGAAAAACTCACTTTTAGCAATTCACAAAACGACACGTATCTCAAACACTAATGAATATTTTGACATGAAATTTGACATAAATGTGACTGACAGTACTACCAACGTAAAAAAAAAATTATTCTCCAAATCCTTCGACGCGCACAGTTTAAATTTAAATGTAATCTTATTTATTTGGGCACAGTAGTGCCTATCATGTATGGCATGATGATATATTTGTTATGAAAACAGACAGTCATTTGTTTCAAGGATTTGAAACGAATACGAAATCTCATATAAGTAACGCTAAGTTTTCTGGTTGAGGCTTTTGTATAGTAAAGTAAGCCATACTTGTGCATAAAAACGTGGATCAAGTTTGCAGAGAAATACTCACGAGTACTTTCCAACTGAACAGTTCAGACTTCGACCAGAATTATTTGAAATTAAATTGCCGCTTTGTGTGCACGCTTCGAGCAATTCTCCTTAACGAATTAGCCACTTGAAAGTAAAACGAGAAAGAACAATTGCGACTTACTCGAAACTGCCATAACGGTACACGATTAGTAACCAAGCGACCGGCGATTGAGCGCCATATTTTAATGCAAGGAAAGTGAACAATTTAACTTGCATTCGGTGAAAAATGGTTAAAGAACTTCTGAACAACCTCTCAGCAATGGATTTACCACTGAAAGGGGACAGGCACACGCAGAAGATAAACCATTGTGAGAGGGCTCATCAAAATAAATAGGCGCAATAAAAGCACAAATAAACGCATGCGATTTACATATAAAAGTGAAATGAAAAATTTCACGAGAGAAATAATCAAAAAGCGTGAAACTACAAAGGCTCGACTTGAAGCGGGAGAGAAACGAATAAGTCTTGATCTGTATATGTGTATGTATGTGTTTGTGGCCAACAGCATTATGTGCGCTATATAAGCTTTTGGAGTATGTTAAATGAGCAGATAAAGCGAAATTTTTTATTACACGACTTAATTTCGCTTTAGCGCGAACGGAGACGGATAAACGCGAAGGAAGGCTGGCAGGATGTCAGTGGAGCAGGATGAGGATGGTAAGCTTAACAGGAAGTTTCGTTGAGCACGGCTACTTAGGTCAGTCATGAATTCATTACAACCGGTGGGAGTGGTGGTTCACGGTGGCAAGCAACTCATCGTTTAAGTCCAGTCAAGTAGCAGCTGTTGCCAGCGACTTAAGACGCGTTAAGCGAAATTTAATTGACTTCACTGTTGTTGTTGTTGGTGTTGCTGTTGTAACGCAAAAGTCGCGTTCATGCAGTTGTTTATGTAGTTGTAGTTGTAATGGCTGTAGTGTGTTGTTACTTGTGGCACTTAAGTTGGCAGCAGCGAAATTGAAAACCAAACGATTAGCCGAAAAAGCATAGTTCACACACTCATACAATGGTTGCGGTAGCTTTGCGAGTCCATAGTTTAGCGCACATCAAAGTCTTACTTTATTCGTAATAAAAGGAAGATAACTGTAACATGTGTCCAGTGTTACGAACTGAGACCACGAGTCAGTCCCATTCTTAGCAATTTAATAACGCTTTTAATATTATCTTCAAGCTTAAAAGGTTTCATTAACATGTCAAGGGCTGCATAGCTACCCTGTTGGAAAAATATGCACCGGTCGTTTGCGCTGGTAGATAAAAATTGTTGTAACGCCAAAAAAAAAGCAGTTACAAAATTTTTGTTAAAAGATCCAAAACTAGGAAGAGGCTGACCTTACTGAGGACAAAAAAATCACTAGATGTCTTGCGATCGATCCTAGATTCAAAGCCTATTCCGACAGAGAATGTACCGATGGTTGCCCAGCGCTAGCCAAGCTTCCGCAAAGCTCAGCTATCTAGTAGGAGAACAAAAGAGGGTACGAGAGCACCGACCTGCTCCCATTCTACCGATACCTGCAACTCCGCTATGACCTGCTATCCATACCACTCTTATAACAAAGATACTCGATGCTATGGGTATATTGAGGTTAGACACTTTTTGACCAGCTCTGGACGGTTATGAGTTGAAGGGTAGTATCGCCGCCCTGCTATTTGATTTGGCTACTTCTCTGAAGGAGGCTGCATTACGGAGAAGTAAATCCTGGTACCTTAATGGATGTTAGCTCGGCCTGGAAGACACTGCAAAAGCTAGTTCATACGATAGAGAGATACTTTAAAAATAAGCATGCCAACTTTTAAGAAAACCGCCGCATCAAAAAAAAAAAATAGTTTCGAGAAAAACGTGTTTAAATTTTCGTTGTCTACTCAAATTAGTTCGTGTCAACCGAAAATAGTCCAAATTTTAAAAAATCAATTTTTGATTTGAAAAATAAATTTTTTGATTTTGTAAAATAAATTCTTTGATTTTGAAAAATCTATTTTGAATATCTAGAAATAAAGTATAAAAGTGTTGAAAAAAAATTCGGTTCTTTCAAATTACTAGACGAGAATATCCCTTTAGCTGAGTCAATTTCCCTCAGAAACAATCACACAAATGAGTTTTCAATATTTTTGTTTCTTTTTATCTTCTGCCGATGTGTCTATACTACTTCTTATTAACCCTTATGCAAAGAGTATTAATTGTCTCCTAAGGTATCAAAAAAATTTCACACAGGGCATTCCTTGGTGGCGAATAAACTGCATATAGCATCAATGTTTTTGTATTTGTATTCAAAATAACGGTTGAATATGGTCACGAAAAATCCATTTTTATGTTTTGCATAAATGAGGTAAAGCATTAAAGGTTGAAGTTGAAGAAGCTGTAAAAATGAAGTCAACAGTTGCTATGTGGGCGCAAAGAGGGAAGAATATTTAATTTTATTTATGCGCGAACATAAAATTTTAGCGCAAAGGCAATAAAAAGGGACAACAAAATCAACGTGAATTATTTAACCTAACCTACAAATTTTATTAATTCTTTTCTTCGTATTTTCGGCCAACCGCAGTGGAAGCTCCAACCCAAGCAGGAAATGACAATAAAATTTTGAAATATTTTCCGTTTTTTGCCACGTGCTGAGTCTATGTTGAGCTTAGTCACTGCCAAAAATAAGAAAAAAATATAAAATAAATTTTAAACAACAACATTTGAGGTCAAAGTATATACATGTTAAAATACATGAGCGCGCACAATTCTGACTACGACTCCGCACGCTTCCACAAGTATTCTATAAGAGAACTAAGAAACGTCGTAATTCTGCTAACGCAAATAAATTAGATAGGCTCGCTGCAACTGTTTCGCCTGCTTTTGCAAATTCCTTAACTTTTCAAGTACAAAATGCCTTGTCCTTTGCATACTCCGCTCCCTCCCCTCTGCACTACCAGCACGCTTTTGATAAATTAAAATCATAAAATGCCGACGGTCGTTGCGGACCGGTGTGCGGTGCCACTAAATTACGGGGTCACTTACAATTTATTTTTATTTTTTTTGATATTTTTATTATCAGGTCGCTGGGGTTAAAATTTAAATGAGCACGAAAAATGAGCTTTGCGCCCATTACCGGGTTAATAGTGTGCTTACATACATACACACGCACCCTCTCAGAAGCACTGTGTTTCTGTACGTTTACTTGCTAACGGTTGTTTATTAGCAAATCACCACGCCTTCCTACGCCCAGTTGGTTGGCTGTCTATTGCATTTTTAATACTTTTAATTGAGTTGTTAAATTTTAGCATCGCATTTACGGTTAACTTAATTTGCCGAAATATTGAAAATTTGCGCATAACCATTTTTGCGGCACAAATTGAGCACTTTGTAGTTTTACTGTCATCGAAAAGCCCAATAAAATTTATTTGATTGCTGGTGGAGCTTTCACGCCCGATTAGCCTCGGCTATAGTTTTAATTTTTGGTAAATATGACCCCAGTGCGCTTGTTAAATATCTATTGTGTGCTTTTATTTTCAATCAGTTTAATTTTACTTTTAAATCATCTATTTATTATCGCAAAATAACGATTTCTATGTCCAATTTTATGAAATGTATGTATGAAAACTTAGTCAGCTTTTAAGGCCACCATACTTTTACTTTCTAGTCTTCTTCTGTGTTGATTTATGCATAGGTCGGATAGTTAAGCTGTTATATAAGTAATAATGGAACAAGAAATCACTTTTTTTGTTGTAGGGTGCCTCGCTAAAATATTTCCTTTTATTATTGTGTTTAAAGTAACAAACATCCTTGAGATACGTAGTTTCTTCCGATGACGCAATGTTAGCGGCGTTCTGTGTAAATATTTGTAATGGCTGTGTCTGTGTTGGATATTTTTTCTAATCAATAGGACACATTTTCTTCCCTAAATACTACTTTCGTAAAATTTTTAGACTAATTATTCGAATATAACTTAACTTTTTAAAATTTAAATAATTTTTTAATTACTGATTAAATTTTTTTCGCAAATGTAAGAAAAGTGGGTTCATTTTATGCCGGCGTGATGCAATACTTTGTATTAACGAATATGTTTTCTTAGCAGTCTAGTTTCTGACAGAAACAATAGCAGACATTCATATCATCTCAGGAATAATATCAAAAGATGTGCCGTGGATTACGATTGACTAGGTGTTAAATATGAGTTGACAACGACAGAAGTGCGGGATTACTACAAGCCAAATTTTTGGCGAATTTGAAAAGAATAGCTGAACCAAATATATATTTTCTTTTCTATTAGTTAGATTTTATTTCCACCAACTATCATTTCTCTTGCTCTTGATATACTTCTGTCATTCCTTCATATGTTTTAATAGTTTAGAATAATATAATTCACAAGTAAGAAGGCGCTAATTTCGAGTGCAACTGAACATTTTATTTATACTCTTCAAACTTGCAAGAAACAAAGCCAATGAAATATATTAAAGTGCAAACCGTCAAACAGAAGATTGAAATCCAAGCAATTATGTATACAGTTGAACTTCGCTAAGTCGAATCACCACAAAAGTATGAAATATGAATATGAAATTTGTTTTTTTTATTATTTTTCTTTTGTATATATGTATCTCATAAGCAGACCGACATATTCTACAAAAAGTTTGTTGGACAAACGGGAATCATTACACATATGTAGTAAGAGTATAAAAGATAATAATCCCAGACTTATAGAAGAATACATATGTATATTACATTAAAAGCATTATTCCTCCCTTCCATTCTTCTAGCTAAAGAGTGATCCATTTTGAGGTTATCCACATTTGTAAAGAAAAAATAAAGAAATTTAAAATTTAATGGCGAATTTTTATTATCATTCGAAAAAACATTTTTTAGCAATTATTTTTTGAAGATTTTCTCTTACAAATGTTGGCCGTAGTCTACCTCTGAGATAGTCTATTCCTTGAGTTCAGTTTCCGATGGCTCGTTCGGGCATTTCGACTGTTGACAAGCCTCATACTTTGCTCCAAGACCGAAATCGAAGCGGGATTGGCCGCATAGACCTTAGACTTTACATATCCCTACAGAAAAAAATCTAACGGTGTGATATCACATTATCTTGGTGGCCAATCGACCGGACAAAACGTGAAATTATCTGTTCACCGAAGTGTTCTCTCAATAAATCCATTGTTTATACGATGAGGCGCCATCTTGTTGAAACCAAATGTCACGAGCATCAATTTCAGATATCAAATAGTTAGTTATCATGGCGCGATATCGCCCGCGCTTTTTGAGGTAATATAGACCGATGATTCCACCGGATCAAATGACAGCTTCTGAATTTATTCAGGTTGCTTTTCGTTCCGAATGCGGCAATTTTGCTTATTTACATACCCATTGAGCCCAAAATGGGCTTCATTGCTGAACAAAATTTGGCTCGAAAACGTCGGATCTTCTTGGGTTTTTAAATAAGCCCATAGAGCAAAGCGATGGAAAGGTCGAGCGGCTTCAGTTCTTGCACAAGCTGTATTTTTTAGGCTTTCAATTTAAGATATCGACGTAAAGTGTGCAAAGTCGTCCAATACGTCAGTGCGAATTCCATGCAAGCACTTGATCCCGAGAGTTCAATTTGTATGTCAGCTGCATATTACAGTGGTTTGCACAACAAAAAAAAAATTGTAATGAAGGACACATATATCTTTAGCTAATTTTGAAATCTATATGGAACGACTGGCGCGTTGTTGTTTACTCGGCTATAATCGCGCTAAGCGGTGTCTACACCAGTAAAGAAGAAGAAGATATGGAATCCCAAGCATATATACATGTATTTTTCATAAGTAAGGTATACAAAAATTATTAATCTACTGCTCAATATTTAAACTTTCGTGCTCTAATTTAATCCTTTAAAGGTTGTTTGGAAGTATTAATGAAACATATTCATTGTTTAAGACTTCTAAGTCCCCCTATTTTCCTGAATCAAGTACACCATAAAACCGAGGAAAATCTGGGCAAACCATATAAAAAAGGTGTATATAAAAACTATATAATATTTACGGTGAACAAACGAAATTCTATCTTACAAGTTTCTTCTATCTTCATCCAAAAGATGATAATAACAAATTAAATTTTTAAATTAAGTGGAATCATAACCTTCTTCAAACCTTTCAAATTTTTATCGAGCGCTCATCTGACTCAAATGAACGGAAGAGAGTTGCGATAATTGCTGTCGGAGTTGTTTACAAACGCAGAAATCAGCCACAATATTACGAAAACACTCGTAAGTTGCTTTTGCCAAACTAGTGGAGAGGTCTGGTGAGCTTAACCATGTTTTTATACCACTTTTGGCAAATTTTAGAAAAACTCAGTAAATTTTAATTTAGTTTCGATAATTATCTGGAAAAAAACTTAAGAATCATTTGTCAGATTTCGTAGAAGTTGTCCGTTTCGAACTCAATTTGAATGATGACATTACTTAGTTTTACAGAACAAAAAATGTTTCCGTGGCTCAATCATAATAACACTTAGTTACCTAACCACAAAAAATGAGTATGAGCATATGCACCCGAAATAACGGAGCTCTTCAATTGTGTGTCTCGAACACTTGTCTGCAATGTTGATTATTGAATAATTTAATGAATGTTGCTGTTGTTTTTCCAAGCTCACTTGCATCTACGTGACCAGCGCATAAGCACATAAGTGGCCATATTAGTTTATAAGCATTTATTTTTGTAGGAAGAATATATGTGGGCGTGGGTGTGTGCGGATTGTGAGCTAAGTATTTGCTCATTCCAATGCCTTACCAAAAGTCACTACCAGATACTCCCACTTTCCCTCACACTAAATATGTTTGCGTGCATATGTGCCTGCAACAGCCTCACACTTACGTGCATATACTCATTTATAAATAAATTTCGTACATTTAAGCATTTCAGCTATATGCTCAAGCATATTCCTTTGTGCAAATATTGAATATGTATGCACACACATGTGGAAGGGGGCTTTAACACATGCTGCTTGGTGTGTGTGCTTAAGCAGGAAATTAACAGCTACCTCCCCGAAATGTAGGCTAATAATTTTCTTGAAACATGAGCATAAAACAACACAAACAACCAACGCAAATATGTTGGTCTAAGAATATGGATTCAACTTGAATTGTTTGCATGGATAAACTGCCGAAAATAGAACTAAGGGGAAGCTTAGATTCCTCACAAGAAGGAATAGTTGCTGCCAACACACTTACACTCATACAAACACGCTCATAGATGGCCGAGCATACTGTCAGGCGAGCAATCTTGAGAGAAAGCATTGTTTTCGCATGCCTTCTTGGTTAATTAAAAATGTCTTAAGACCTTTGGGGACGAAGGTCTCATCATGCTCGCACGCTCGTACGTTCCTCCGGTCGCCTGCTTGGCCTTTTCAGCTCAAAAGGCCAAAAGAACCTGCTCTTGTGTATTTCTGCAATTGGAATTTGTTGGAGTGCAAGTGTGGCCAAGCCTTTCACATATAGTATGCATACACACATACAAACATGTACCGCTCATGTGCTTAAGTACGTGTGAATGAACAGCGAGTTGAAAGCCAACTCTCCAGCGCACATGACTAAACGACAAGGAGAGTGAGGGGAAACGCCACCCATTCAATTATTACTCTGTCAACAATGCATTGAATGTGCGCCTGTCCTTTCCGGGAATAAGGTCAAAAGTGTTGGATGCTGCTAAATGAATTTAATTGGCTTGCGTGTCGAAATAAAAACATGTGTTTTTCCATTGAATTTCGAGCTGAAGGCATAAGTTTATATTTGGAGAGCTAATAACATTTAAATTGTTATCGAAATGTAGTCTGGTTAATTAATATTTGGGTGAGGACCTTGTTAGTTTTGATTGTTACATTTTAAGGGCTTACGAAATGTAAAATTATTTTAAGAGTGTGGTTACAATTCATGTTATAACTTAATATTTCGATAATTTATAAAAGCTCAACAACATTAAATTATTAAAAAATTAAGGGTTACCACAAAAATTTAAAACAATAAAAAAGTCAACTTCGGCGGCACAGAAGCTTTAATACATTTCTTTAGCAATACGGGGGTATACAAAGTTACTTATCTTGATTTTGATCGACTGAAAGATGGAAAGACGGATATGATTAAGTCGACTATACACCAATACTGTATAGATGTTTTCTACGAAATTAGTTTTCAATCTAAACTTAGCTATTTTGCATGATGACATGGCGCTGAGTTATGCAGAAAGACTATCTATCCGTATTAGCATAATTCCCTTTAATTTCGGCTACTAAAAAATTATCAACCACTGCCGCATATTTTTTAATATTTATTATTTCATCAACAATGTGTAATGGTCCCAAAAAATGCTATCAAAAGCAGCCCCAAATCATTTCACTAAATTTCTTTACTACACAATTAACCTGGAGCCTCTCAACATCTGAACAGCGCACTTAAAGCATATTTTATTACATATATTATTTTAATTTGCTTGCCGTCATCCAATATAATTCATTGTCAATAATTTTGATCCCAATTCTTATATGGCTTTTTGGTAGGGAATCTCCCATGTAAGCCCACGAAACCGTCTGCGTCGTATCGTTTCGATACTTAAATCCACTTGATGCAAGTTTCGCATCTCCTGCCCTATGTAGGTGCACCTTTAAAGCGACAAAAATAGACCGATACGAACAGTAAGCGACACCATATTTTTTCCCACTCTTTTGACATTTCTTTCAGTAAGGTTTGCCATTTCGTCATGGAAAGCGATGAAGCACATTTCTTGCTGAATGTCTTCGCCAGTAAGCAAAACATGCGTTATTGGTCAGACAGCAATCCACACGAACTCCATGAGACACCATTGCATCCCGAAAAAGATACGGTTTGTTGCGGTTTATAGTCAGGCGGCGACATTGGGCCGTCCTTCTTCCGTGATGATAAAAATTGGCACGTTACTGTGAATGGGAATCGCTACCGCTCAATGATAACCGAATGTTTTTGGCCTAAATTGAATAATATGGACTTGGACGATATGTGGTTCCAAAAGGACGGCTCCGCAAGCCATACAGCCTCGGTCGTGCCATTTAACGGCGTTAGACTAATTTGTGACTGTGGAGCTACATCAAGTCTATGTTCTATGCCAACAAGTCAGCGATGATTGATTAACTTCGTACGAATATCGAACGTAAAATTGCAGCAGTATCGGCCGATTTATGCTCGAAGATCGTCGAAAATTGGGTACAGGGTATAATTTCATCGCTATCCCAAACCATTTTTGTAGCGCTCTTGTTGAAACGCCCAATATTTATTTGCCGGAGTAAGTTTTCCGTCCTCTCAGTTGACTTTCGAACACGACCTGATCCCTTTTACACTTTAAAATATGTTGGTTTTTCCAATAAGCGAATTTTTTTGTCACACGTTAATTTCTTTTGATCATTTGGCATTTTGCGCAAATTTAAAGTTATATTGTTCGCATGTACACATGTACACATTTCAATAGTTTTTATAAAGCATAGATGTATACTATCAAACCATCGAAATTTTCGAATGTAGCCGATCTGCAAAGGTAAAACATCAACACTTTTCTCTATTTTTTTGAAATGGGTATTTCTAATTTCTCAAAAAGGCTTAGATGGAATCAAACATACATTAATATCTCAATGAAAGATTATAATTTACGAACTGAGTCAATCTCATAAATTATTCATGATGAAAAAGAAAATATAAATCCGAATTGAACTTTGTGTATACAATTACATGAATTAAATTTTGCAAAATTATATCTCATACTATAAGTTATTGAATTAATGTCCTTTTAATTTCCAACTAAAAAATAATGGACTCAATTCGATAATATAATTCCGCAGGCTTTCAGATTACAAAAATTTAAATTACAAAAACAATATCGTATGCAGTTTAAGGGAAATACAAACAGCTATATATACAATAGGGTGATTCAAAAAATTTTCTTTTTCGATTGGTACTCGGTTCCTCGGTACTCGTCATTCATAATGATTTTTTTCATTGAGTAATAAAATCCATAAGAAATAAAAAATTTTCCCGAAAATAATCAAACTTTAACTATTAATATCTTTTAAACGGTTGGGTTTACGAAAAAATCATATGAGATCTTTTTTTTTTAGGGCATTCAATTTCCTACAAAATCTTAGGAACAAGATATTTTATCAAGTAGTTTGAAGCGAGATATAAATTTTTCTATCTGATAATAAAAAGAAATTTAAAACTGTATATAGCAGGACCTTCCCGTTACAATCAAAAACTCATATTTGGAGAGGCTTTCTTAGAGGTGTCTAGGAACTTATTTTTCCGAGTACCAAGCGAAAAAAAAAATTTTAATCACCCTAATGTACAATATCATACTGATTTATACATTTATACATGCTTATATTGTACATACAAAAATCGAACTAAAACTTTGAGCACTTAAGCTTAATTTGTGAGAATATTTTATGAAATTATTTTATTTGTTTTATGTAAAAATGGACTCTTGAGCCACAAAATCCTTAAAATAGTACGCAAAATGAAAAACATAATAATTTAATTGATTTGCATAGCTTAACAGCTTATTATGTGTGTTTTTGCACACATACTTAGATTAGTATTCATGTGCTAAGCGAAGAGTTTAATTGAAAAATATTTCTTCAACCGTTAAATTACATATTGACTTTGTCGTATTAAACTCATTTTTGTAGACGTTTTGTTTATCCTTTCCAAAGCTTCAAAGAAGTATATTTTATAATGTTTTATGGTACATACTTTAATACATATCTAAAAGCATTGCGCTTCAACCAATGTATTGAAGATTTGTTATATTCAATTTAATTTAGCATATCATAATGTAGCGGCCTTAAATTGCTTGATCTTTGACTATATGCATGTGTCGACGTGAAATATGAGGAAATAAAAAAAGTTGGCAAACATCAAGGCAATGATATTTCCTTCATTTTCAAAGATATGGAGCCCGATGATGCCGCCATACCACAACTTTTTGCGATGCAATTGCATTTCCTGAACAAAACGAGGATTTGACTCATCAAAATAGCGGCAATTTCATTTCTTGACGAAACCATTATGCCAGAAATGGGCTTCATCTGAGACGATGATTTTGCGTTGTTTTTGGCTTCAATCATCACAATCTTATACGGATGCAGAGCCAAATCTATCAGCAAAATCTGCCACGTTGTTATTGGAGAGAGACTCCCCTATGCAGAACGACGTTGAACCAATTGAGTCAGATTCGCCTCAACACTGACCTGAAGGGCAGAGATTGCTGCTTTACTACCGGGTTGCCTTTCATGGAAAGGTAGCACACTATCGTGGAGATTACACCCGCGGCACCTGCGAGCTGAAAATTTTTAAAAAGTTGGGGCAGCCCCGTCCTTTATTAGATTTAATTTACGAGGTGTGTTCAAAAAGTATCGCGAATTTTGTGTTTTTGCAAAAATTATTTATTTATTTATGAAAATCTATTTTTTCCCCTTCGAAGTAATCCCCATGAGATATTATACACTTGTGCCAACGGTTTTTCCAACCTTCGAAGCACTTCAAAAAATCATTTTTTTATCTTCTTCAGCTCCTCCTTCGATGCCGTCTTTATCTCGTCAAGAGAAGCGTAACGCCGTCCTTTCATGGGCCTCTTCAGTTTAGGGAACAAGAAAAAGTCACCGGGGGCCAGATCTGGGGAATACGGTGACTGCGACATCATTGGTGTGTTGTTTTTGGCCAAAAAGTCGCACAAAAGCAACGATGTGTGTGAGCAGGGGCGTTATCGTGGTGCAAAAGCCAATTTTTGTTCTTCCACAAATCCGGGCGTTTCTGGCGGATTGCTTCGCGCAAATTGCGCATAACTTGCAAGTAATATTCCTTATTGACCGTTCTTCCCTGTGGCAAGAACTCATGATGCACCACGCCCCTGTAATCAAAGAAAACTGTCAGTTACGATTCGCGATACTTTTTGAACACACTTCGTACATATCCACTAACTATACAAAGCCAATCCGCCTAGAAAAATTCATGTAAGAACCCCTACCGGCATTCTGAAAATGGTTGAAACCGGAAGAAAACTCGCTCATTCCCCATGTAACGGTATTATTGAAAACTGCTAAAAGCACAATAAATCAATAAATAAATTCGGCAGAGAATCTATATTCTACCTCTGAGATGTTATGAGAAGGCTCTCTGGGAACCGGTGTGAAAATTGGACGATGGCGCGTCCCCTTTTTGGTGGCATCATATTTCTCGGGACCGACCGACCGAAAATCGCCTAAATTTAACGCACAATGTTCCCCTTATATTTCTATGTTACAGTGCGAAAATGGACGAACTCCTACTACAACCACTCCCACTTCCTATATAACCCAATTTATATTTTATTTAACTCTTTCACTTTCCAGTACACAAATCAGAAATCATTTAATCTAACGGGATAAAACTTTGCGTTCATAATTCCCCTAAAGTATGCCACCTTATGAACAAAAAGTGTCCAAATCCACAAAAACTGTTCAGATCCCGCTAGGTACCGAATATGTGGACTCCAGTATCTACAGATCAATGTATGGGATATACAATTGAAATTCAGAGAGAATCCTTCCCTGACAATAATATATGTATTTGTGTCTCAAAAATGGTTTGAATGGGGTGAATAATTCCCTGATCCCTCATTTACCTAATATTAACATTTTCGAACTTCCGGTTGACTTTACTGCATTTGCTTGGTGATTGCATGAGTGGTGCCTTGATGAAACCTTAGAAGCATTTGATAAGCTTGTATCCTTTTACACACATATAGCATTGCCAAAAAATAGATAAAAATGGGTCAACACTATTTACTATATACCTAAGATAAATTCTTCAAATTTTTGTCAAAATTAACTGAACCTACAATATAGGATATGAAAATATATGAAATTGGTCCACGAATTACGAAATTTTCCATATACTACACATGCACTTTAATTATTTTCGCTACTCTAACAAACCGCATGTCAAATACGACTGTCAGTGTATGAATTATACTTGTATACTCGTATATAAAATCGTTTAAATTCCGAATCTCTAGTTGAAGTTTTGCACCTTAAGGTGTTTCCCTGGCCATGATTCCTGCAAAGTGTAAGAGTATGAAATGTTTGCTTACACCAGAACATAGCCTTTTCTTACTTGTTGACTGTAATAGTTACTTGATGCAATTATAGATCTGTTTCAGCGTCGCATTCTGGAGTAAAAGCCCATGATTATTCCGACAAGATATCGTCGAGCTATTGTTAAAGTGTATTTCTAAAGTATATGTCACTAAATACAATAGTTTGGCATTGCTGCAAGTTTTAGTACAGGTTGTCAAGAGAAATACAGCCTATGGTAAACAATTATTTTGAAGTTTTTAGGATTAAAACCAGTTTTCTCTTGAAGAGTAATAGATAACCTTCAGAGTGTGTTATGAAAGAAATATTTGATACTAAAATTTTCCGATGACATCTTGTTTCCACTTTTTTCTTATCACATAATATCCTTTACACAAGTAAAATTTGAATTTTGCACTTACTGTAAATGTGCTCACTCATTAAATTGACGCCTACAAATTTTTCTTGAAGATTGAGCTGCCGAAATGGCACATAAGCTTTAACAATTTGGATTTCTCAACCCCAAACTGTAATTTCGAGGCGTTCGCCTCTAACACACACCAACACATGCCCCCCTAGCCACATTGTGTAAAATCAGATTTCAATTTCAAGCGCTTTTCAGTCACAAATCAGGCCTAGCAATTGAGCAAACGAGTTGTTGGCAAGTGAAAGCGGCTGCACAGATTGCCATTTTCATGTTTACGCTGATTGTTGTATGTCTCCTTGGCTGGCTATTACAAATTGTGAGACTTTTAGTCGTAATTGCTCCACTGAGACGAATACGAAGAATGCTCATGCATATATAGTACATAAGTACAAGCGCACAAACAGCCAGACGGACTCGTAGGTGTGATGACAATAAGTGAAAATTGGAAAAAACCAACCTACACAGCTGCCAGCGACCAAAGTGTCAAACGCTCTCATTCCGGTGTGTGTGTGTGGTTATTTCCACTTATTTTTATCAACGAAACGTTTGATTAGCCCGTCTGCTTGTGCTGCTTGCCAGTAGCTTTGATTTTCTCCGAATTGAAAAATTCTTTTAGAAGCGACATTTGCACGGTTTCGCTTGAATTGTTTCGAAAATTGTGCACAAATTCGGTGTCGGCGTCGTCGTCGTCGGAAATATACCTTTGGGCCTATTGAGCAATTCACTGTAATTACCGAAACCCCCAACACGACATCCTCAACGCTTACTTGAGACAATTCTATTAAAGTGGAGAACACTTGCCAGCAATTCAGCGGATTTATTTTGCCTGCTTAAAATTACTTTTATGTGAGAGCTGTTGTTCTGAGTATTTATTAACATTTGACTGAAAGTGAACAAAACGATCTTGAAGCATTCCATTAATTATAAAGTTATTTATTTGTTAAGAAACAAAAGAAAGAATTATTTAGAGGCTTTATAAAGGTTGTATGCATTGCGGTAAATGGTGTGAAACAAAAAATTTAAGAAGAGGCAAAACTGCAGTAAAGTTAGTAATTTACGCTTAGATTATACCTACTTTTGTGTGTTAGATATCAGAATTGTATTAAGTTTTTATTTCGTACAAATAAAATTTTGCATAGAGTTCTTTCGAACACTGTTGTTGTGTTTGTTGTTGTAACGGTTATATATTCCCGTTAGGATGGTAAGGTTCAGATAAGTTGTCATCGAGGCCATCCAATGGTAGGACTAGGAAACGTACTGTTTCGTCGGGGTTGGACCATAAGGAGAGGTGTGTCAGATGTGTAGGGTTAGCTGTGCATGCAAAGAGGTGGTTAAAGTCGTGCGGAGACTCGTGCTTGCTGGACATATATTTGATATGTCGGAGTCAATTCTGAAGAAGTAGGAGCTTAACCTGCTACAGTATCCAGAACGAAGCTGCGCAAGGGTCACTATCGATTCTCGCGGTAGTTCGAGTTCGTCGTTTGCAATAAGTGGTGGCTCGACTCACTGAGAGGGAGTCGGTGAAGGTTTTTATGGCTGCACTGTGAATAGCGGCCAGTGCATGTCTGAAGTTAGTTGCGTCTGAAGTCTGGTCGACGTATTGTCTTATGTCGTCGACGTAGTGGAGGAAGGACATCTTGGTGCTGCTAGGAGACGGTTCCGCTTCAAGCAGGTGACTGCAGGGACGATTTCCACGAAAGCACCTTAGCAGAAACTGCTTGGAGAGGAGTTCATTATGCTCCTTAACTGAGGGCATGCGGACCTCACTGTGCAGATGTCTGTAGCTTTATCGTCTGCATTTCACTGCATCCAGGCGGCTATATTGGTGCGATGGAGCTAAGCACCGGCCGGCCGATTGTCTTGTATGTTGTTAACAACGTTTTTTGTCATTTTCCCATCTGCTATCGGCTAGCGCATTGAGAATTTTGTTGCGGCTCTGTACTTAGGCAATAATAACGGTCGTATGAGGAGTGGAGGATCACAGGCTGTCAAATACCACACCTAAAATCTTGGGGTTATTGACAGTCTGAATTTTAGGGCATGGATTGTAATATTTCGTGAAAGTTTCCAGTTTCCTTTCGTCCAGTTAGTGAATATGGTCGCTGTGAATTTATTGGGGGAGAGAGTTTAGTTCCGTGCTGCGAGGAAGCGAGAAAGGTCGAAGGACTCAATTTAAAGTTTTTACCACGAAACGGTAGTTCCGCTCAGGTAGTTCATAGTCCATGTTTTCTACCCTTGAGGGAGCGAACGTTTTTCGACTTTCTCAAGGAGCAATGTGTGGTGGACTGTATCAATAGCTTTTGACAAATCCAAGGCGACAAGAATCGTTCTCTAGCAGGGTGGTTTTTAGTTGAGGCTATGAATTCTCTCGGCGTATACGACTCTAAGTGCTGTGGTGGTGCACTTTTAGGAAGCTATGCTGATGGTTGGCTAGCCTGAGGTTGTGTGTGATGGTCGGGAATAGCAAGATCTCAAATATCTTCACTATAGGGGAGATGAGAGTTATTGGATAGGATTGCCCTTTGTTGGCGAGTTTCCCAGATTTCAGAAGGGGAATTACTCTTCCGATTTTCCACACATCAATTATTTGAAGAATGGTCAGCAACAGCTGGAGGACCTTGGTGAGGAAGCTTACTCTCATCGAAAATAGGTGCTTTATCACCAGTTTATATGAAGTTGGATGACTTTGTCTTATTGAAGACACTCTAAACCTCCTTATCGCTGACGCAGCCGACAGGTAACACATCGTTTGGCTTCGGGTCCGAAAAAGTATGGCCATTGGATTTCAACTCGGTCATCTTGTCTCTTATGGTTAGACAAACCCTTGAGAGTAGTCCAAGGCTTACTAAAGCCGGTGAGAAGACGCTTTTTGTTTTTTGAACTTTCTCTTTAGTTACACCAATTCAGATGGAATTAACATACTTATCGTCTGCTAAAGGGTATACATATATGAAATATTATAAAAGTAATATCTGGTTTTCAACTGATTCAATAAATTAGTACATAGCTTGTAATACAGTTTATTTTATTATTAAGTTTGCATCTGCTAGAAATATATTTATGTACTGCTTAAGAAACACTCTATTTCTGTTTAGATTTGAATATTTTTCTCTAAGATTTTTGAATTTATTTTATTTGCAGGCAACTTTTATCACCAAATATACAACAAAAACATTACCATGTGAGTGGTTATCAGGTGGATGGTAATCGGCATGTAAGTATCCCACTCTAAACCTATATATACACCTGCCTATAAATGTAGAACACAGAATATTTTATTTAAGAAAAGAGAAGCGTCTTTATGAGCCTAAAATAGTATTCGCACAAGCGTGTGGTATAAACACAGAAAGGAGTAGGCCTTTACGCCTTATGATATAAATATGAATGCAAGTCTTGACGAGTTTTATTTTTATCTTTCTACGAAAATAAACTCAAGCAAAAGTGGCTCGTTACCTAACAATTGATGAACAATATGTTGTGCGGCGGCGAAAAGTTATGCTACCGTGAATATTTAGGTTGAAATGCGAAATTCGCAGCGACGTACCTACATGTTTATTCTTGTGCACACATACATGCACAGTTTCGTATTTCATACGGTAACGCTATCCTATTTGAAGCCTGAGCTTTTGACACGCGACTCACAACTTTGAGCGTTGGTGGTACATACATACATACATACATACATACCTACACTCAGTTACTTTCTTCACAATTATTTTTCGATGTAACATACTTGTATTTCTCCATACCTCTTCTTACGCTCCGCGCCTGCTCATTTTATTTGGAGTCTGAGCTCGTCTCGCCTGCTTGTTATGATTATTTTTCTTACACTTGACTTTTGATTGAATTTCACAGCGGAAGTAGCAAATTGCGAAACTTGAATTTCAATTACTTTCTCAATGTAAACACAAGCATTACACAGTGCTCATATATGTATATACATTACACACGAAACTTTATTGAGCTGACATAGCCAAATCTCTTCACGTTTGGAGCTTAGGCAAGTTTGAGAGATATTTAGAAAAATCACTTTGATTGTTTTGAAAGTCTCCAATTCCTTTTGTTTTTCAGCTGACGTTAACTAACAGTAAAACGTCAATAAGAAATCAAAAATTGAATCAACTGAACATGTAGTGTTGGCGGCTTATAAAATGCCTTATGTTTGCATTGCATAGGTTTCTAAGGAATTATTTTATATATGAACGTTACAAAATTCAAATTTCAAAAGCTTTCTATGATATGTTTGCTGATTTTTTCAGCGGCATTAGAATTCTAAATATATATGCAAATAAATTCTTTAATAACTTCAAGCATTTCTAATTTTCCAAATATTTATTCTATAAGTGGAACGTAGTCTTCAGGTGAATATTACAGTCTGAACTTACTTTTTTGGACTTTTTTTTACAGATTTTTATTTTTATTTTTTTTTTTAAGTACGATCCCCAACATTTAAAGATCTAACTGTATTATATAACTGTTATAAAGGTTTTAATCTGAAAGTGTAGTCAGTAAAGAGGTAGTTTTTACAAAGTTGGCGGCTTAGGTTGTGAGAAAATAGCAATTTTATTTTTCGATCACTTTTGTGAATGAGTATATTGTCAACGTGGCTCTAATTCATAAGAGCATACTTCAGAGTATAATATTTAAGTAAAGATACATACTCGTATCTCGATAAGTTTATGATACTCACAATGCTTCCCATCATAGCTACCCCATACGAAGGCAATATTCGAATTTGATAAGTCTACTGATGAGTTTAATCGACACTAGCAACTATCTGCTTTTACTACTGATATCCATACATACTATTTATAAATACATATGCATATACAGTGATCATATGCTTTAAATATATGTACATATGACTAAGCATATACATTTCATCGCCCTCATATTCTGATAAAAGTTACAAAAGCACACCCATCGTCTACCCTTAGGTAAGTGCCATGCAATATCAGCAGGTCACGTCCAACGTAGAGCATATGTCTGAAGAGAAATTTAATAATAAATATCAAATTTCGCACGTGTCTTATTTTTATTTATTGCCGTGCGAGCACTTGCCGTAAATACCAAACAATTACTATATTTATTAAAACACTTGTGCGTGTAAGTGATTTGAATTGCTAGCGGCGCCGGTGAGTAGAAGGAGAGTTTAAGCATCCACTTCTATCTGCAAAGCTTCACAATTACTAAATATTGATTGAAAATATATTTTATATAAACAGGTTACTAAGTAGAATAGTGTGGGTTGATTCAACTAAAAGTAAAATCGAAAACGTAAAATCCATAACAGCCTACACATTTTACGCCAACTGCTTATGCGATTCGCCATTTTCTGTGGCTTGCTAAAAAATCTTTGAACTTAAATTCATAATCGAACACTTTAAGTACTTCATAAATAGATCTCCTAGCATATCCTAGCACATACCATATTTTTCCTGCAGATTTGTTGAGCAGTGTTATTTGTACTTTGAGCACTTTTCATTTAGTTGGAAAAGGTGACAGCCACATTCTTCATCGAGCCATAATTTATAATTCAATTACAGTCTCCAACACTTATGTAGAGGAAAACTAAGCTACATGCTTATCGAAAATGTATTTGACTTCTATTGGCGCGCAAATCAAGGATAAACAATCCTATAGATTAAGTAAATATTTATAGCGGAAGCGTGATTTGACTATCTTCAGTTCTTGGCATGAGCAGACAATTTAACTGAATCTGATTACTGGTTTGCGAAAATGAGGTGAAATATGAATTTGATGATGAAACACCATTTCTATTATAAAGGGCTATATTTAGGACAAATAGGTCGAACTAAGTATTATACAAAGAAAAGGGCATTAAACAGATTTTCAAAAACACCCAACTCATAGCTGATATTTGATGGCCTCATGTACTTCAATCACTTTACGAGTTATTATAGTGACCTTTTTCTTGAAATACGACGAATTCTGAAAATCATCCAACTATTTAAGCAGCAATGCCAAAGAGAGCTCTACCTTTGAAATTCGCCATAGTCACGGATGATGAATCGCTGCTAAGATAGTAGTCAACAATGGAGTTTGGAGTCTTACTTGGCAGCAAACATATTTTTTACAAAGCATCCTTTTGGAGATAGAATCAATCTTGCAATAATATCTCAAACAAATACTATAGTTCAAACGAAAGCTCGCCGAAGTTTAGCAGTTAGGCCAATAGAGTTATGAAATTTCTATTTTGAGGTCCATCAAAATGTTATCTACTTCATCAATGCTCTCTAATGTAATGATTATTTATTTTCCTTATGTCAATTTTCTTGTGTTTTCATAAAAAAATATCGGCGCTCTTTATTCACTTCCATTGATAGTTATCGTTTTGCGTTTGTAGTTTGCTAAAATCCTTTCGGGTGTTTTTATACTCTCGCAACAAAGTTGCTAAAGAGAGTATTATAGTTTTGTTCACATAACGGTTGTTTGTAAGTCCTAAAACTAAATGAGTCAGATGTAGGGTTATATATACCAAAGTGATCAGGGTGACGAGTAGAGTTGAAGTCCGGACGTGTCCGTCCGTCCGTCCGTGCAAGCTGTAACTTGAATAAAAATTGAGATATCATGATGAAACTTGGAACACGTATTTCTTGGCTCCATAAGAAGGTTAGGTTCGAAGATGGGCAAAATCGGCCCACTGCCACGCCCACAAAATGGCGGAAACCGAAAACCTATAAAGTGTCATAACTAAGCCATAAATAAAAAGTGGGCGTGGCCCCGCCCCCTAAAAAGTTTTTTGTACATATCTCGGAAACTACTATAGCTTTGTCAACCAAACTCTACAGAAACGTTTCCTTCAGGCATTTACATATACAGTTCAAAAATGGAAGAAATCGGATAATAACCACACCCACCACCCATACAAAGGTTATGTTGAAAATCATTAAAAGTGCGTCAACCGACTAACAAAATTTTACGGAAGAAATGGCAGAAGGAAGCTACATCCAGGCTTTTTTTAAAAATTGAAAATGGGCCTGGCGTCGCCCACTTATGGACTAAAAACCATATCTCAGGAACTACTCGACCGATTTCAATGAAATTCGGTACATAATATTTTCTTAACACCCTGATGACATGTACGAAATGTGGGTGAAATCGGTTCACAACCACGCCTTCTTCCAATAAAACGCTATTTTGAATTCCACCTGATGCCTTCTCTGTATAATACATACATATAAATGAAAATACAATTCAATACTCAAAGTACACAAATTGATCTAATCTAATTAATTTTACAGCAAAATAAAAAAATATGTAAATGACGGGTAATGAAATCTCGATTATCACTTTATCATGTGAGAGAATAAAATGTTCGGTGACACCCGAACTTAGCCCTTCCTTACTTGTTTCATTTACAAATTAACCTAACTAATTATTTTGGTGATTTTTTAAGGAAAATTTGCTGAGTGTATACCCTTTTCGAATTATCACTGAATTGACATCTTTATAGACTCCATACAGTACAGTGTTCGTTGCTTCTCATCTAGTATCTCACAATAAGTATCTTATTCTCCAACTAGTACTCCAATAATTCTGAGAAAAGGTATACAACAATAAATATTCATGTATATTATATTTATACACAAGCATAAAGATTAGGTTTAGAAAAGCTCATTGGAAGCACGTCACGTCAGGTTAACCTTTCAAATATGAAAAATAGCCCATATTTATGCCAAATCACTGCCTTTCAATCTATATTTATGCATTAATTTGCGTGATAATCTCTTTTTTTTAATAATTCATTTAATATAATCTTATCTGATTTGCTACTTTCTAATGCAATACTACAAGATTTCTTTGCACACGACTAGCTTACAAAGCATATATCTAAAAAATATACCCTAAAAACCGAGTTATACCCCGGTTATTTATTTAAACACACAAACATTATATTTTAAATGATATTACTATTTCTAAGCTTTATAAATGCCAAGAAAGAAACCCTTTCTTGATTGACGGTCAATTATGCACGCACACAAACAACCAAATATATTTGGACACATGCAAATAAAATAAAATTTTCAACTCTAACAAATACGACTGACATGAGATTTACTACTGTCCTACTTCACACACGCATATACACACATATACACACAGAGACACCCATGCGTTCAGTGGCTTAACGAATAATAAGAAAATCCAGTAATTTGATGAATAGCTGATGACCTTTAGATGCTTACACGCACCGCTGCCCGGGCAGACATGTGTAAGCAAATGTAAAATGCAAAATAATTCGCAGCAAAAAACGCCGAGCGAAGGCAAGAGTTGAAAAGAAGTGGTGATACACAAAAAGCAAACACGCGTGCAGGATGGGCAGACTACAAAGACCCAAAATATACAAACAAACACTCAAATCTACAAAATATACCCAAACTGCGCGTGCTGTGTATGTGTACTGTGTATGTGTACAAATATATTTGTGCATGTAGTTGTATGTGTTTTGTTGGGTTTGTATGTAAAACACGCTTACACCGACGCATATTAAAGCAGGCGCTTTTAAAACGTTTAAAGTTTCTACTACAGAGTACATCAATGTAGGTTGCGTATACGCCGTGTCGAACATGTAGGTGAAGTGTTGGCCAGACTTAAAAATGAAGGGAAATGGAGTCTAAGTTGGTGAAAAATAGCCAAGCTTGTGCGATTTTTACAGCTATTCAGCATTCATCACTTCATTTCGAGATGTGTTTGAATGTATGTTTGTTATTGTATTTTTTTATACCCTTCACGGTTTGTAACAACTATAGGAAAACGTCGGAGAACACATAAAATGTGAAAAAACAAAATTGAAAAAAACCCGGACGAACGAAATAGTCCGAAAAAAAATTAAGAAAATGTAATGGTAAGGTTTGCGTGGCCACAAGTGTATATTATCTGATTTCAGCATCGTAGCATACATTGCTCAAATCAGAATATTATAGCTGCCATTCAAACAAAAAAGAGAAAAATATCTTTTTCCACAAATTAACTAAGAATACACCTTTGAAGGGTATTAAAGCTTCGGTGCGGCCGAAGTTCACTTGTTTTCTTCTTCGGTTTATTTTCTGTGAGCGCCAAGCTCTGCTCTTAGATTTATTTATGCACCAAAAAAACTGCGAGTTCAAGAAATGCGCTTCAATAAACACGAAGAGCAGACCTTTTTTACGGCTTTTGTGCTGTCATTTCCTTTAATAAAATATATGTATAGCAAACTGTACGCACACACTTACAATTCATATGTGGATTTTTTGTTAGGGAAACATATGAATAAAAATTATGCTTGATTTGGAATAGAACGTGTGCTTCCTGAATTCCTACATTGGAAGGGGGTAAACAGCATATTTCGGCGCATTTATGTTTTGCTGATGAACCGGGTGGTTAACAGGCAACAAAAGAAGTGGTGAACGCGTGTAAGAAATCAAAACTTCAAACCTTAAACACACCTGTGACTATGTGTGCGTTTATATATATACTTATAGATGCGCATAATAAATAAAATCTGCTCGTAGAGTGTTGCTTGTAGGTGAGTATGTGTTTAGGCAATCAGTTTGCTACTAGACAGTCGCTTACCTTTCGCTATGCGTTTCCTCTGCAATGTGGCTTATGCAAGATATTTGCCAAATATACAAATCTCATCAAATGCGAAGGCAGAGATTTGCTATTACCCAACCCAGCAACACATCGACACACATCTCTACTTAAAAATACATACACTTTGCTGTTTCGCCCATTCCGCTGTCCAGCCGGCTTGCCTGTTTGTCTTTCGGACATCGGTTCATCGGGTTGCCGTGTGCATAACGTTTAGTTGCCTGCTATAAATCTGTGCTGGTGACTCGGATACACACGCGCATACACAAACCTTCGCAGATGCACAGCCACACCTAGGTGTGTGTAGACAGTTTTTTATGTGAAGTTAGTAAGCAAAGTTTTCACCCTACTAGTATGCAGCTCAAATCCCTGAAGCTCTCCACCACCCAGCAGTTAAGTAATCCGACGACTGGCGGCTTGTGTTATGTGTATGTGTAGGTATGTCTGTATGTACATAGAGGTTTTAGATGGGCCTCGAACCCTACCAAGGTGGTTAGTGTGTCCATTCCACACTGCCAATTGGTACTGAAAATGCTTAGCATTCTCAGGGCGCTGATCAACGCATTGATTTGATCCGCTGTGCTTTTGAGCGCCGTGGAGTAAGGCTGTCGTCAGCAGGTACCCACGTAAAACACACCGGACGTTGTATGTACATAGTTAGGTAGGCATATATGTATATTCAATCAAGTTAGCTGCAGCGGCAGCGGCAGCATTTTCGTCGCAAACCTAAGTGGCGCAGAAATTAAATTAAAAAGGAATCCAAAGCGTTTTTCTTCCATTTATCCTTGCTGCTGTGCTTTCTCATGTTTACTTTACATATTTGGATTCGATTTATTTGAGATATAGTATATGTCTAAAGTCTTTTTTTACTTACTTCATTTCGAATTTATTTTGATCTTTACCTACCTCAGAGCTCCGGCGACAAAATCGAAAATTCTCAGCGTTGACGGTGGTGTTCCTAACGCAAAAGCATACATATGTACTAAATACATAAATACATAGAAAAATGTATGCAAACACTTTTAGGTTGAAACTCCTGCACAACCATGTATGTTTGTATACATATATGTATTAGTTCCCTTTGCTCTTTTCATTCAGCAGGCAATGAGCAGCAGAGTATTAAAAGATACTCCCACACACCACCGTGCACGTGTGTCAGCAGGTATGTGGGAATGTCGGTGGCTGTTGCTTGCATGTCCGCATGCCAAAATCAAAGATCCAATTGAAATGGGGAAATTAGATTGGCAAATAATTTAATTTCATGCAGGCAAGTATGGGTAATTGTCTACAAAGGGATTTTTCATTATTTCTAATTGAACATGTATACACACACACTCCTACACTTACTTACATATGTTGGTACGTAATAAACATATTGAAAATTGTTGATGCTCTATACTATGCCATGTAAGTGAAGATTAGCGTAAAATTAGAAAAGAAGTACTGAAGACTAACACTTCAGAACAATTTCTCATAACAGCTGGAGCCACTAAGTTCATAAGACGCAGAAAGAAGCGTTAGAGACCCTAAAGTATATATATATATACAAGGTCTGTCGCAAAAGGAAGAGAACTTTTTAAATATAACTGTTTCTAATAGCGCCACCGATTGGTGGGTATATAAAATATAAAGTTTGATCTCTTGTTGACATTTCGTAAAAATTTCAAGACAATTGTATTACCATAATCGATGTTACCGATCAAAAAGTGACAGCAGCTTTTGGTCATCGGTCGTAAAATACATTTTGAACAAAGATCAAATATTAAATTTTGTTTTAAACTTGGGAAAACGTTTACTGAAACATTTCAAATGATGAAAAAAGTTTATGGTGATCAGTGCCTATCCCGTAGTAATGTGCATGAGTGGTTTAAGCGATTCCAAGTAGGTCGTGGGGACCTCTGTGACGATCAGAAGTCACCGAAAAAAAATCGTCTTCAGAAGTCAAAAATAAAGGCAATGCTGATTTGATTCCGAGGGTATTCTACACCGAGAGTTCGTCCTACCTGGCCAAACGATTAATGATGTGTTTTACCTTGGTGTTATGAAGTGTCTTTTGTCACGCAATCGTCGTGCTATTATTAACCATTAAACACTCACCCTACTCACCTGACCTGATTTTTACCTATTTGAAAAACTTCATTTGCCCATGAAAGAACACTAGTTTCAGGACATTTCAGCTATCCAAAAGGCGACGACCGATATTCTCAAGAGCATTCTAAAAAATGACCTTAAACACTCATTTGAAATGCTAATTGACCGGGCTAAACGCTGTATCGAAGCAAAAGGAAACTACTTTGAATAAAAAAATATAACTTTTGAAAAATATCAATTTTTTGTTGTTTTTTTAACAGTCCTGTTTCTTTCGCGACAGACCTTGTAAATGATCACCCTGATGTGCTGAGTCGATTTAGCAATACCCGTCTGTCCGCCTGTCTGTATATACTCGAACATGTCCCTCAGTTTATTGAGGTATAGATAATGTTTTGCACGTCATTTTCTTCTCTAGAAGCTGCTCATTTGCTAGAACCGATCTCGATGCCGAACTACTATAGAGTATAGGCATCATACAAACTGAACGATCAAGATTAGTTCTTCTATGGGAAACTTTTTAATTTAAAAAGGGTACTATAGTCTATCTGCACTGTGTGGTATATACAAAACTTACAAATGTTGCTATGGATTATTATTTATTTAGTTTTTCTGGAAGCTGTTGCTATAGTCTTGCTCGCTTTGTTTTTGTAAGTTAAAAGTGAAGAAATGGTAGCTAATAACAGCTATTGTCCAATTTAATATAATTTAAGTATCCTCTGTGACCTTTCGCAGTTGAATGGTGTCGAGTTAGTGGTATATTTAACAGGTCAATTTGCAAGTCCCCGGCCTACCATAGTAAACCACATTTTTTTGCAAAATTCGTTTTATTTATTCGTCATAGTTCATTTCACTCTGATGCGCTGATTATAGCGATGCTCTTATTGTTAGGATATAATTTTTGTAATACGATTTTTCCTTTGCTAAAAAACTGGGCTCAGTTTCGGCGATCACCTCTCCATTCGCCGGTCATTTCTTCCTGGAGGCATTTTTTGAAATCTGAGAACAGCAAATAGTCGCTAGGGATCAGATCTGGAAATACCGTGGCTGCGGAAGCAATTTTAAGCCCAATTTATGGACTTTTGCAGTCGTTTTCACTGACTTATGACACTGTGCATTGTTTTGCAGAAACAGAGCCTAACTTGCAGATGTTATATCCTTGTCAGCTACCTACTGCGTTTTTCCACGCTATAGCGCGGATTCATCGTGTGCGGTTCACTCGAATCACTGTCGATTAGACTTCGGAGTGAAATGATGGAGGCATGTTTTATCTTTTATCATGTATTGATGTAAGGTCTCAGGTTTATTTCGCTTGAACATCTCCAAACATTGCTCCGAATCATCAACTCGTTGTTGGTTTCGATCTATCTACTATGTACAGAGCTTTCTCATACTCAAATAATCGTGAATAATGCGTGATGGACACGTTCAGTTAATATCTTTTGAGTGCCTGCTATCTCGAACAACTTCACTTTACTTTCATCCAGAATTATTTTGCTGACTTTTTTGTTGTTTTCGTCGGTAACAACCACTTTTGCGCATCTACTGCTTCGCCGTCTCACCGTGGTGCTAATTTCACCACATTTAAACTTAGCATACCAATGATTGAGGCTTGATTTTTCTTAAGCAGTGTCCGGAAAGTCGCCACCAAGCCAAGTATTTGCTTCAGCAATATTTTTTGTTCTGTATTTTCTCACATTTTTGAAGTTATTCAAAATCTTCTGCGAACAGTAATTTTTATTTCAAGCATTCTCTGCAGTGAAACATCTCAAGGTAAGCATTATTCTGTACTCAGTGTTGGTTGACAGAGGATTATTCCCAAAATGATGTAAATTCAGATTCCCAGCAATTGGTACGACTTTAGGGAATTTACGCAAATTTCTGTGTGCAAGTCCTATTTACTCGTAAAGGGTTATTAGCGTATTATGCTCAAAAAAATATAATTGATAATATTATTCTTCTTTCCGAAAGAACACAACATTGTTGTAAATAACTCTCTTTCGGGATTGGGGTAATCACAGATACCTAAATTCCAATTTTGAAAAAACTAAGTCTTAAGAAAAAGTTTAAAACGAGAATATTATAAAACAGTGTTACAAGCCAAGTCGACATTATATTGACAGAGCCACTGTTGTTATGAATCGCTCACCAAATTGTCGTCATAATAAAAGAATGAGCAAAACAAGTATGCACTATTGAGTGCAAATGAAATACGAATCATACAACTAAGAAACTACTCGTGAATGAAAGATAGCTTCGGTAGGCCATCTGGAATTGTTTACACTTGAAATTCGATAGTTTTTCCTACCTTGCACCTTAAGCAAGAAAACAAACTGAGAAAGGTAATTAGCCAAATATACTAAACATAAATCTTAAAAGCAGGTGTTTACTTTGACAGCTGCTAGAGTGACCGCTATTCCTTTAGGAAATTATACGCCATAAAAAAGTATGTGTGTCAACTAAAATAAAAACCATTTTTAAGAAGAGTTCAAAGATTAAATTTGAGATTAATTCTTCAAATTGTGAACATTGTTCAGGCCATAAAGAGGCTTTAGCATTTCTTATATAACTCTGCTGGATCTGCAGACCTAAACCTAAGGTATTGTAGATTATTTTCTTACCGAGCCAATCCAACTTAGCAGTTATAATGTAAAGACAATAAATTGATTTTTGTATATTTATTTATAATATAAGTAAATTAATAAATAAAATATACATACTGCCTTTCGATGTGATCATTCAATTCAAAATTTCAAAACGTTGCCAGCAGCAAGAACAATTAGTAACCACAAATGCTTAACCACACATCGAAAGTGATATGATATGATATTACGCATTATTACAAATGATTAAATTTGAAATATGATTATACATTCAACGGCAACATTTATGCTCCTATATTTAATTAAATTTGCATAAAAGCATTTTACATTTTAAAGCTCTATCTACCTATTTATCCGTGTTCATTTATTATGGATTTGTGGTTGCACTTGCTGTCGCTTTTAATTATTTTGCTTTTGCTACAATAAATTAATTGAATTATATTTCTATTTTATTCTATATCTTTACACTCGCTCTCTTTTGCAGGACATTGAGCATTGCTATTACCATGGCACCGTTAAGGACTATCCTGGTGCTAGCGCCGCCTTCCATACGTGCAATGGTGTCAGCGGCGTCATACACATCGGCAACGAAACATTCGTTATACATCCCTTCTATGGAGGCGATCTTTCGGTACGTAATCGAGACCAAATAACGGTCACCAAAAATGTATATATTTAATTTACTGCAAACATTTTTATGTAGTCAAAAGAAACACTTTTTTTGTGAATTTTTTCTAATTCTCATAACCAGGAGAGCGTCGCAGGCTCCTGCTTTGTGTTTTACTGTCCTCGAAAATCCGCTTTAAGTTGGCGCTTTAAGTTTTCGTTATGTTAGCAAATCCTTTACGATTTCACATACATTCGCGCTGAATCGAAAATGTTTTACAGCCTTCGCTTATCCAGTTTTTATTATGCCGTCGTTTTATGGCATCTTTCTTCTGCCACTGTGTGCTGTGCGGTAGCCACATTTTCACGCTCAAATGCCGACAATCGGCCTGAATTTTGATTTATATCTGCGTCTAAGCGAAATCGGCATGCAAATGCGCACACAAACACACATACTCACACGCAGAACCATTTATTTCCACACTGTGTTCGCCAGCATTTATCCACAGATCTGTTTTTCAATTATGAACTTTAAATAAAATCCGCATTTATATCCAGCGTAAGCTGCAGTCCGTTGTTAGAAACAGACTTCGGTTCGCTTGATTTCAATTTTAGTCTTCGTCAGCACTGAGAGAAAACAGTTGGAGCACGCGTTTTGTAAATAATGCTTATTATGCCAACGATTTCTCCAGTCCTCGAAACATTTTCATAGACACTTTTTGGCGAATTTTATTTTTCTTTCTGCGAATTTTATTTTATCTCTGAGCGATTGAAAACGGGTTCCACGGAGCAGCAATTTCAGGCTGTGTGGGAAAAAATCACACAGGGCCAAATCTGGTGTATTCTTCCTTCCGGAACAAATTCATGATGAACCAAACAATGAATATCGAATAAACAAGAGCATCACCTTGATTTTTGAACTACTTTCGCGTGTTTTTTTTTTCTTCTGCTCGTTTTTTTCCTCCATTCGAATGATTTTTGACTTATTTTAATGTCAAACTAATAACCCCATGTCTCATTAGCAGTTATAATGTTCTCCATGAATGCGAAATCGAAAGTCATATGATCGTTTTTGAAAACATTCAGCTTTATCGGGACAGGTCGGGCAAGAACGCGTTTCATAACCAAAATATCCACGAAACTCATTTGAACGGACTCGCGAGAGATGTCGAGCTCCCTTGGCATTTCCATAACACATGCCTAACGATATTCACGCTCCATAGCCTATACTGTTTCATTATTTTCATCAGTTGAAAGGTCGAAGGTCGCCCATAACGAGCCATGTCTTCAACGATCTCTCGACATTCTTTGAAGGCTTTATACAAGTCGTAGTGTTCTTCATAAAACAGAATCACCGTAAGCCTTCTACAATTTTCGCAATGATTCCACATACGTAATTTGGTTAGAAATACAAAATTTTAGACAAATTCTTTGTTCGATATTTTTATCCTTTTTCTCATTTTTGGCATAGTAGTTAAGGCAAGTCCTACCAACTTAGTAACATTCATATTTTGGAAATATCAATTACGAGAGGAATTCATTTACAATTTCCGGGTACTTTTTTATGTCAATGTATATATCACAATATACTACAGTTTGCTTTGGAAGCTATCCTTGTCATTTACTAATAAATTCTTTTTTACAAACCTTCTTCCTGCTTCTACTTCTTCTTGCACAGGAACAAATATATGTTTTTGTTTCCTTGGACATTTTAAGAAATTTTGTTGTTTTCAAGTGCCCAGATTACGAGTGTTTTCATGACGGTATGTGCTCCTGTTTTTATTGTAATTGAATATCGTATATTTTGATCAATTATCGGCTTGGTGGATTTAAATTTTTTTTTCTTGTTTTAATTAGAGTTCTGCACACCTTTTCCGAGTGTATAAAAATCAAGTTATCCCCACTCCAGCCTCTTTATTTACAGTCTACAAAATGTTCTATTTTACTCAATGAAATTCCCTCGTCGTTTCAAAAGTTATTAGTCGAAAGTAATGATTATGCCGAAATTCAAGTAAAACCTAGGTATCCTAGGTATCGTTGCAGTCGACCGATGAAAGTGAATAGGAGATTGAAACATGTACGCATAAGTTATTTTCTCAAAATCAACGCAGTGATTTTATATATTTAATTAACATTAACATTATCAAGTTAGGAATAATACAGCAATAACAAAATAATTTTTAAAAACTGTGGAGAAACAAAGTTGTTGTTTCAATGAAAATAGTAAAAAATTTTCGAAGCTTACTATGGAAAAGTTTAAAGGATAAAATTTCGGATAATTTTGAACACACACATACAGTCTTAACAGAGAAATTGCTTTCATCAGGTCTAAAAATGATGTAAGAAAGGTATCAAGTATGATGATCCTTAAAAGATTTTGGCATCTGGAAAATTGTAAAAGAAATGCACAGGAAGGTCGCTTTATTCAAATATAACATTTTCGTTAGTTTAATTTTCTGTTAACTTGGTTGCATGCTTATTTTTCAAAACAAAACTGACATTATGAATATACACATATGTTATTTTGTTTCATGTTTTCAGATTTTTGTATTGTAAAATGCAAGTAAAGATTTAAAAATAAACTAGAGCCGTTATTACAAAATAGTTGCTAGTTCCAGGAATCCATTCTAATTCTAAATTCAACTAAATTTCTTACAGTGTAGTGTTTTAGAATTTATCTCCACTTTGGAAAGGAATTATTCCTTGCAGACGCTTTCAATGATTTTGCCACACATTTTTTCTCCGTCGTACTTTCCATAAACTGCAATATTTTTCAATATGTGTGGCTACACTGGCGGTGGCTGAGAAATTTTATGTGCGCGACACCAATAAATAAACATTGCTTAGGAAAAAGAAATCAGGCGTACATTCACACACACACAAACACGCTCTTAGCGGTATGCTTAAATACCAGCACTTGCAAACAATCACAGAATAAATCGCATTGCGAGCCAAAAAAAAAAATAAATAAAACAAATAAAAAAGGAATTTAGCACTGGCAGCCAAAATTCGGTCCTGGTTGCAGCCCAATGCCTTGTGTTCGCACCCCACACGATTATTTGACTGCTGAAGCAACCAAATGGGGAAGACATCCAAAGCCAGCAGTTCAACAACGAGCGTCCTGGCGAAAATATGCAATGCAACATAAAAAGTTGCGAAAATAATCAAAAAAGGAAAACATAAAGCATAAAAAATTATCAACGCTGCGTATATAAAGCGGAGGTAAAAACTTATGACTCGCTGCTGCCACAATTTATACGAATTCAAATCGGGAATACTTCTGCACCAACACACAAGTAGACTCACTTCTAGCACACATAACTGTGCTTCTGCCTAGGATCAACTAAGCAGCCGCTGCCTCACCTTTGCATGGCATTTTAAGCTGAAAATATATACATATGTACATACACAAACATGCACATATTTTTGGTTGACTGCTGGTGGAGCACATCAGCGGCTGCTTTAGCGACAAAGTCAATGGTTTGGGTTGGCGAAATTTGAAATTTATGACACATTCATATTGATTCTCGACAGATTCAATAGCGCAGCAGCCCATTCATATTTATGACGATTTCTTGCAAGGTGTGCACAAGTGTGGGTGAAATCCGTTCTGCAACTCTTATGTTTGCCTCCGCTTAGGCAGCGCAGCTCAACTCGGCTTGTGGGCGAGGTGATGATTAGATGGTAGCAACCTCACTGAGCTACTTGCCGACTGGCATTGCTCAGGTCTCTAATGCGCTCTTTCAACATGAATTCTCCCCTTTTTTGCGTTTGTTCATTGTCTGATTTAAGATTTTTTTATGGCTTTCGTATTTATTGTTGGTTTGATTCGGCGCATGGCATTTCGGTTTTTTGTATAATTTTTTATTATTAGTCACATTGATGCCTCTTTTTTTTAGTTTCCCTCATTCTATGAGGGTCATGTGTTGCTTACCATACTTTCATACACCAACACATTGCTGCTTTAACAATTCGATTCCTCTTTTAAATTAAGCTATTTATTGGTGGCAGATTTGATTGCAGATTTGGTTTTTTAGAAATACAATAAATATTTCAATATTTCACGTTTGTATTTTCACCTCTAACCTCAACCACAGTTTTTGGTGCAAATATTTGAGGTAAAGTTTTCCTTGTTTCACATATACAATTTGTCAAAACTTTATTTTACACCCGAGTATTTGTGTTGACCGATGTAATGTGTAACGGTATATTGTTGCTGGCGATTTCTTTCGACAAGTTGCACTTTTTAGCTGTTCCATGAAAAATACACTTAGCACTTATGATCATTTCACATTTGAAAATCGAAAGTTGTGAGAGAAAAATATAGCTTTAAGGGTGAACTTTTAGTTTGCATAAATAATGAAAAATGGATAGCGAAATGCATTGTATATTAAAATGTTCACGAAAAATGAAATACTACTGTGCCCAAAAAAGGTGACATTTGAATTAAAACTGCGCGCGTCGAAGGATTTAGAGAATTATTTTTTTTAGGTTGGTAGTACTGTCAGTCACATTTATGTCAAATTACATGTCAAAATATTCATTAGTGCTTGAGATACGTGTCGTTTTGTGAGCTGCTAAAAGAGTTTTTCGTTTTTTGCGATGTCGAAATTTGTTGAGCAAAGAATTTGCATTAAATTTTATTTACGGAATCAATTTTCTGCTGCGGATGCGTTGAGGATGGTGCAGAAAGCCTTTGGTGATGAGGCTATGTATAAAAAAATGTTTACAAGTGGTATAGTGAGTTCCAAGCCGGCCGTGAACGTGTCGAAGACGAAGAGTGTCCAGGGCGACCATCAACCTCAACCGACGAAGCTCACTTTCAACAAATCAAAGATTTGGTGTTGAAAAACCGTCGATAAACAATTAAAGACCTTGCTGATGAAGTTGGCATATTGAAAGGCCTCAAGCGCGTCAAATCTCGACTGGTACCGAAAACATTGAATTTTTTGGAAAAAAGGCGTCGCGTTGAATTGTGTGAAACGATGCTTTCCGACTACCAGGGTGTCATGAAATGCATTATAACTGGCGATGAGACTTGAATATATGCTTACGACCCCGAAACAACCGATCAATCGGGCGAATATCGTGCCAAAAGAGAGCCGAGACCAAAAAAATCGCGCCAAAATCGCTCAAAAATCAAGGTCTTGTTGAAGGTTTTCTTCGATTATCGTGGTGTTGTACATTGTGAATTCCTTCCAACCGGTCAAACAATCAACAAGGAATATTATTTGAACGTTATGCGTCGTTTGCGTAACGCTATTCGCCTAAAAAGGCCGGAATTGTGTGAAAAACAATTCTTGGTTTTTACACCACGATAATGCACCATCCCATACTGCCCTCGTAATTCGTGATCATTTCGCCAAAAACTCAACCCATATCGTTCCGCATCCACCGTATTCACCTGATCTGGCGTCGTGCGACTTCTGGCTGTTCACCAAGCTCAAAAGACCGCTCCGGGGACACCGCTTTTATACGATAGAGGAGATTCAAGCCGCAGTGAAAACGGAACTGAAGGCCATCCCAGAAAGAGACTACAACCGGTGTTTCGAAGATTGAAAAATCCGTTTGCATAAGTGCATTGCATCGGGAGGGGATTACTTTGGAGGGGATGGAATTGATTTGGAAGAATAAATAAAGAATTTTCAAAATAAATACAATGTCACCTTATTTTTGGGGCACAGTTGTACATCAGTTAATTCTAATGAAGGCTCTCCCACATAAAACCACTTGCGAAGTTGATTAAACAGTTGTGAGAAAGTGAGAGATTGGTTCATTCAAGTCCTCCCGCGCCATTATGGCCGAAATTAATAAAGAATTTAATTTAAACATATCCAGCGAGCTTACCAGGAGACGAGTCAATAACGTTCACCTTTATGGTTTGATCAGCTGAAAAATCTCTTTTATAAAAAATAGTACAATGGCTCATGGAGAGATTGATGGACATTTTTAGAAAAGAGTGGTATGGAGCAATGGAACTAAAGTGAATCGATGATAAGACGAATGATGAATGAATTCCTATTTAAAAATTCTCAGATACACAATGGAGCCATTCTCAGTTGAATCAATGTCGGTAAATTGTATATTTATGCATAATAATGATCCAAAAATAAAGAAATTTGATATTCAAAAATATTATGATATTATGATCCGAAACATAAAGCTAGGGCACTAAAGTATTGGTTATCTACCGAAAATATTGATGTATGAGAATGGCCAGCGGAAAATCTCAATCTTTACCCGACAGAAATCCTCTGGAATAATGTGAAAGTTAAGATCGGGCAATAAAGATTCCAAAATCGGATGATATTTGCGTCGGAATTAAAGAAGCGTGACATTCCATTCCACGGAGTAGAAGCCAGCGATTGGTGGAGAACTTACCGCACAGATGGCGATTTGTATTGAAAAGAGAGGCCATACAATAAATTATTAACATGGTAATGAGGAGTAGAGTAATTTTTTCAATTTTAATTCTATGTGCAGCAGAAATGGGTGAACGTTGAACCATAAAAAAATTTCAAAGGAAAATCAGTCATTAAATCGACTGATGTTTGTTCGATTAGTGTTTGTTCTTTTTTATATAATATCACATTTTGTAAGTTCGCCACAGGCATGTTTCTGTGCATAACTGTATTTGCTAAGAGCTCGAAAGTACCGCCAATAAGAAGTGTAAGTTAGTTCTTAATTATTATGTCCGCTTAAATTCTTTACGGATTTTCGGTTTGAAACTACGATTCGGAATGAACTTAAGCTTACTGACATCATTGCACTGCCTGTCAATTTGAAAATACTTCGTATTCTGATAATTTAATTTAATTTTGGTAACTCGCGGTGCTACTTTAAACTGTATTCTCTCTCTCTTTTGCTCTGCTATAGCTCATAATTGAATTTAAGAGAGTAAATATGTATCTCGGTTCATCCATAAGCAATTTTGTGAATTCAGCATAAATTTCTTGATTCCACTATACACCGATGTCAGCTTCCTTAAAATAAATTTATGAACGAAATGCCTTAAAAACTATCTAGAGTCTAATTCTGGCTTCTACTCAACCAGGATTTATTAGACAGGGACTGTCATTGTTTATTTTAATTCAAAGTTAGAGATAAATCGACCCTGTAACCCAATGGCTTTTTTCATTTCGTATGCACATATCTTAGGTATTGTCTAATTCTTTTATACATTATGATAATTTTCGCGCGTTCGCTGCATACTCAAGCGTATTTCGCCAACTAACCCTCCTACAGTGGTATCGCAACAGCTGTGTCTTGGCCATTATGTGATTTAAATATTTAGAAGCCATTTGGTGCAACACACTCACACAAATACACACATCTCGGTTGAATGCCAAAATCATTTTGTTGAACCTGCAAGTACGTGGCATAAAAAATTAGAATTCAAAGAACTTGCTTCAAGCATAATTTCTCACTGGTGGCAACGCTATGTGCATACACAATTAAATTCTATAGAAAAAGCCACTTGTAGTACTTTTAGTTGCCACTTTCTCTGATAAGAAATCTGATATGAAAAAATTTCTCTCTAGAGCCCGTTGTAAGTAGCCGAAAACACTGTTAGAATTTTTATATACTTCATTTGACTTTTAAATATCGAAGCACCAACAAATATATAGTTTTTTGGCACAACATTGACTTATTTAAAAGTATTAAATATTCTTCCTTTGATCACTAAATGAAAAATATATCAAAGAAAATTATGTGAAATTTTCAATGCAATCGGCCCATCCCTTTTGGCGAAAGCTTTCTTAACGATTTTAAACTGAAATTTGCTTCAAATTTATTTAGAACTCTTTTCTTGCCTGAAACTTACCTTCTGACTTAAAAATTTTTTGTCTCTTTCATTTTCTACCTTTGCTTAACACAGCTCCAATACTAATTTACGTACTTCCTCACAGCTTGGTGCGGTGATGTCTCAATACTATCATAATCATTAGTATGCCAGAGGCCAACCGAAATAAACTTACCTAAGAAAAGCGCAGCGGCCATCACACCGGAAAAGCGAACGCAAGGAGCCACTTACTCTCGTTCACCTGCGTGCTCATCTACATGCATAAATAAACTTCTTTACCATACTTACCTTGGGGTACTCATGGTACCATTACATTCCTTGGACAGCGCACTCCAACGTCGCCGAGATAATAAATCGCCCCAGGCCACCGTCCAAAGCTCTGGGCTCGTCTCCTGCTGTCCATGCTGCAACAGCTGTGCGAAATTTATTTTCGTTGTTGTTGTTTTTTGGTAACCAAGTGATATAAACATTGTTGCTGGTAGCGTCTTCAGAGAGGTAATTTCCCATTGTTCCCACAATGCGCGTGGTTCATTTGCTGCTGTGCGCACTCAAGCTCAACACATTTGTGTGTGTGTGTCTGTGTGATTCTCAGCTATCAATAACAGCGTCACTACTCGTACTTCTGTTCATTTCATTGTTTTCGTCGTTGTGTGAGGGCAGTGGCGTGGCAATGAAAGCGTGTCAAAACAGTTAAAATTCGAGTAACGATTATAGGCAGTAAACAAACGGTTGTTGGGACCCAGCAGCTGCGGTTGCTTTGCTTATGGAGTTGCCTGAGAGTTATTGGCTTCATCTCTCGTTTTTCTTGTTTCGATTGTCGGTACTTTTGTTTGTTTTTATGCCTCAGCAAGTTTTATGTTTATTGCTCGACATTTATGTTCGCCGTCTGCAGGTCTATTATATCTATAATATTAACAGAGTTGTTAATTAAATCCGCTAATCGACTAACAACAACAAAACCTAATCATATTAATTGCAACTGCGTATTTGTCGAGAATTTTAATGGCTCTGAATTTATTGGTCATTACTTTTCTAGTTTTGTGTGGTTGCCATCATTGATATAAGAGACCACTAAATATTTTAGTTATTGGTAAAGCTCTTCAACTAAATGAACTAAATTAGAGTATTCATGAAAGGCCTCTAAGTAACGCAATACTAAAACATCATATCTAGATATACATTATGCGCTAAATTTTGAAAAAGACCCGTGAGAAGAGAATCGGTTTCAAAGCTACTTTCGCACAAAAAGGAGCTGCCTTTTTGCCGCGATGTCTGAATTTGGTATCCAAAAGCTCCGTCAGGATCGGGAAGGACCACTCCGAGCCGTTCGGTATCAAACTTGGTTTCTTCTTCCTCTTCTGCTGGAGAAAATAATTCGAACTGCGGAGCTGAATCTAGATGCTGCAATATTCTATCACAGTGCGCAGCTATTGGCGTACCCCGATGATATTGACATTATCGGCCTCAACAGCCGCGCCGTTAGTTCTGCTTTTCCCAGACAGGATAAGAAAGCGGAGAAAATGGGTCTGGTAGTGAACGAGAGAATGACTAAATATCTTATGCGATCAAACAAATAGTCGTCGCACTCGCGACTTAGGTCCCACGTCACTGTATACAGTCATAACTTCGAAGTCGTTGATAATTTCGCCTATCTTGGAATCATCATTATCACCAACAACCTCGTCAGCCTCGAAATCCAACTCTTGCCAACAGGTGCTGTTTCGGACTGAGTAGACAATTGAAAAGTAGAGAGCTCTTTCGACAAACAAAAACCAAACTCTATAATTCACCCATTATTCCCGTTCTGCTACTTGATGCAGAGTTTTCGAGAGAAAGGTTCTACAGAAGATTTATGGACCTTTGGGTTTTGGCAATGGTGAATATCGCAATCGAGGGAACGATGAGTTACGAGTATTACAACGACATTGACGTAATTCAGCTAATTAAGAGACAGTAGCTACGCTGGCTAAGTCATGTCGTGCGAATGGTGGAGAAGAACCTGGCTCTACTTGGAATCTCCAATTGGCACCAAACAGCGAAAAGGAAGAACGACGCATTTATGTTGCCAATTCCCCATACTCTATTTGAGATGTATTATGAGGGATCTCCTTCTATATCGAGCGTAAAAATAATAGTCAGAAGGGAATTGCTTTGGCATATAAGGCGGATGTGGTCAAACTTCTCAGTCGGGTGTTGCCGTGATCGAACATTTCTTTATGTGTCAACGTTTCAATTTAGCAAGTTGTTGTCAGTCGCGTTCCACATTAATGGTTTCAGCGTGTATTAGAAGTTCATTATATGTGACCTGGTCTACGAAAAGGGAGCTAACGTGCGAAAACTAGTTTTCTGGGAAAAAAAAGAGCATCTCATCTTCCATCCGAATCAACTAAAAAGTGAAAATTAATTTTTTGACACCTAAGCCCCCTTTCCGTAGACCAGGTCACATATAACTACCATGGTTACCTTGCCATCATGGATATTTGTTTTCGCCATGTTGTTTGTGTGACTCTCAAAGCTTCTCGAACCTTTCTTTTGATTGGCAAAAATCTTCCAGTTGCTTATCTTCAAAAATTTTTGGCCGTCCAGGACATCCTTCTTTTGCCATGTTCGCTCAGCTGAAGCATATTCACCACAAGCTCCTCCACAAAACGATTACCTTCGACTGCGAATGTTGGGTATATTGAATAATAGTGGAATAATAATGAAGTTAGGCATCATCTTGGCAAACTGAATATAGTTATAGACCATTTATTAAAAAAAAAATGTTTTTTTCTGAACACGTGAGAGAAATATTTCGGATACTTTGGTTTTCTGTTTGAAGACGATTAGATTAATTATTATTATTATTAGATTAATATAATTATTATAAAATGATAATTATTACAAATACATATAGAAAAATTAAATCTTTTTTGCATGAGGTTGTCACTTTTTCGTGGTGCTAAAAAGTAAACAGACCTTTTGATTCTACTGCTTAAACCCTTTAGAAATAACAAAAATCCAAAAATATTAATAAGGGGTTAGGGGTAGTCAAAGGCATAAAAAAATGAGAATTTTCAGTACTTTTTTTTTGCTATTAAATCGTGTTATTTTACAAAAGTAGTAATATGGCATTATTAAAGAATGTGTTGACTTAAAGTCACGAAAATTTCAAAAGAAAATTGTAATTCCAAAGTTACAGTTGTTTGTGTTGACCCAGTTCCAAAAAAGGTAAAGGGTGATTTTTTTGAGGTTAGGATTTTCATGCAGTAGTATTTGACAGATCACGTGGGATGTCAGACATGGTGTCAAAGAGAAAGATGCTCAGTATGCTTTGACATTTCATCATGAATAGACTTACTAACGAGCAACGCTTGCAAATCATTGAATTTTATTACCAAAATCAGTGTTCGGTTCGAAATGTGTTTCGCGTCCGTGTCCGATGAGCGATGAGGCTCATTTCTGGTTGAATGGCTACGTAAATAAGCAAAATTGCCGCATTTGGGGTGAAGAGCAACCAGAAGCCGTTCAAGAACTGCCCATGCATCCCGAAAAATGCACTGTTTGGTGTGGTTTGTACGCTGGTGGAATCATTGGACCGTATTTTTTCAAAGATGCTGTTGGACGCAACGTTACGGTGAATGGCGATCGCTATCGTTCGATGCTAACAAACTTTTTGTTGCCAAAAATGGAAGAACTGAACTTGGTTGACATGTGGTTTCAACAAGATGGCGCTACATGCCACACAGCTCGCGATTCTATGGCCATTTTGAGGGAAAACTTCGGACAACAATTCATCTCAAGAAATGGACCCGTAAGTTGGCCACCAAGATCATGCGATTTAACGCCTTTAGACTATTTTTTGTGGGGCTACGTCAAGTCTAAAGTCTACAGAAATAAGCCAGCAACTATTCCAGCTTTGGAAGACAACATTTCCGAAGAAATTCGGGCTATTCCGGCCGAAATGCTCGAAAAAGTTGCCCAAAATTGGACTTTCCGAATGGACCACCTAAGACGCAGCCGCGGTCAACATTTAAATGAAATTATCTTCAAAAAGTAAATGTCATGAACCAATCTAACGTTTCAAATAAAGAACCGATGAGATTTTGCAAATTTTATGCGTTTTTTTTTTTTAAAAAGTTATCAAGCTCTTAAAAAATCACCCTTTACTTGCGGTGACAACAATAAGTCCTTGGAGATTCATCTAAAATCAATCGGACAAAAAAAAAATTAGTTTTATAAATAGATAATCCTGGGCCTGGCCAAGGATTTTTCGTTTCAAAAATTAACAAAATGGCAGCCTCAGGAATTTTTTTCTAAATTTTTGGGAAAAATCAAGAGTTAATTGGTCTTAAAAATGGAAATTTTTGAAAAACAAAATATCCTTCGATCAGGCCCGAGTTTATTATGTATTCTAAAAGCTGTATAAATTTCAATAAAATCTACTGAGCGGTTTTCGGGTAACAGTTGTCACGAGTTCAAAAAACATAGCTTTGAGAAAAACGCGTTTCACACTAGCGCTTTGAAGTGCCCGAGATCTTTTTGTTATTTGTCGAATAACTCGAAAACTAATTATGGGATCAATATGAAATTTTCAGAGAATATTTTTAAGATACTACACTTACGGAAAAGCGAAAAGGAAAAATGAGTTTTTTGAATATTCTGACTACCCCTAACCCCTTAATAGTACAGTGTGGCAACTTCGTTAAACACAAACCTTGCTTTCATTTTATTAGTCACGACTATCTATACCAAATAGCATTTTCAAATCAATTTTAATTTGCTACCGTTAAACTTTTATTGCTTTCAATGCCATGGGACGCTTCATTAAATCAGCTTTACAAATAAATATTTAATGCAAAATACACAATACTTTAGAAGTACAAGTGGCATGAGTTTGTGCATGTGCTGCAGCCGCTAAGTGTTTTATGCGCTAATAAAGTGGCAGTTAAAGATTTTAATGGCACTTAGCAACAACATAATAGATGACACCGTGTTGAGAACTCGACGACGACTCGTTTTCACCAGTTCTTTGCTCTTCCAACCCCCATACCCGCATATAACTCTTCAGTTCTATTCACATATATCTGACGGTGTTACTTTTGCTTACCGCCTTGTGTTGTTTTGTTTTGCTTGCGAAGACAAATGAAGATTTATTTGTCTCTAAACTCGTTGCTCAGCGCTCAAACGCCTATAAATATGCAAGCTAAATTGAATTAAAGACCGAAAAGCGACAAAAAAAAATCAAATCTGTAACAAATTGTAAAAGTAAATTAATGTTTGCGCGTGATATATGCAGGTTATAAATATAAAAGGAAAACTTTTGGCATTTGGATTTGCAAACTTCTTTTTAATTTGGCGGAAAATGCATGTAAATACACCTGTGTAATTTTTCAGGGCTTCTTGGTATATATATTTGTGTTTTGATATGTTTCTATGAAAATGCAGACATAAGAAATATATGTCACGTGCTGTTAGCATTAATTACTTAAGAGAAAGCTTTTATGTGCTTTAGTGTTGTGGCTTAATGCTTAGACTTTATATTAGGGTGAACTAATTTTCGTTGAAATTTCATGTGAACTTGAAAACTAAGGCTACCTGAGGGATAAAATATAAATGAAATTCTTACTCAAGGTTATTTGTTTTTATGAATTTTGAAATTTCAAATCGTAATGTGATTACTTTTTAGGCCCCCAAGAAGTTGCTCAGCTGATAGACAACATTTCCTTATATAGTCAACATTTTATTTGAACAGATACCTTTATAGAATTTTTTATACTTCTATAAAATTCTAAATTCTTCTATAAAAAATTAATTTTTAACCTTAAGCCAAAAATTTTAATTTCCCACTACATTAATGCCACCCTAATGTGCCTAAGTCTGTTATAATGTGCCAGCTGGCATTTGTTTCTTGCTGATAATTATTTCAATTAAGTCTCATTCAATTGGTCAATTGAAGCGGAAAAACAAAACATAACAGTAATTAGCCATTTTCCGGAACTCACAACATTTTTACGACCACATTAACGAACCAATAAATATGTGTGTGCCTGTGTGTGTGTGTGTGAGTATTATAACGAATATGTTATTAGAATGAAAATTTCCATTTATATCGCCGCAAATAACATTAATTGCATGCTTCTACACACGCACACACACATACATGTGTAATAATATTGGCGTTGATTGGTAAAAATTAATTGCAGTTCATTAAAGGCGCTAAAAATGCGCTTGATTTCAATAAATAAGAGTTCGAAACCGAGCAAACTGTGCATAGACACGCACAGGCATTTACTTTCATAACAGCTATGATTGAATAAATGCTGCTTAAATAGTCAAATATAAATATGCTCAATAAATACATTTTATTTTCAATGTACATGAAGGGCTTTAAATTTTGCCGAAATAATTTTGTGTTCGTTTTAATAATTATTGTTAGCGCCCGTGGCTATTTATAACACACACTGCCTGTAGATACAAAATACACCATATATCGATGGTAAATATAATTTCCAAATAATATCATTAGTATCGCTGGCAATTTTTAATTTATTACCATTTATTTGGTAATGTCCAACAAAAGTTCAGGCGCAATTATTTCAATAAGCTTAATGAATATATTAAAAATGCACACTATTCAGTAGTTTTCAATAATATTTATTATTAATGTGTTATCGAAATTATCAATTTTATTTAAATATAACATAGCCAATAGGGCGAAGTGTGGGGTGAGCGCTTGGAGGGTTGTGAGCCCATGTTGCCATACGATCTTGTTACTATTTAATGTGTTTTCTTCTGATAACAATGCTATTTTCCAATGTGTGCAAGAATTCGGCAATGTTAGAAATTACTGCAAATTTATTTTTAATTGGGTTATCAAAAGGCTTATATGTACACTGAGGACAAAAGTCATCCATATTAACGACGTCGCGAAGTCAACATCCATAATCATTTTGACATTTTGGTAACATGAGTGCTACATGAAGTTTTACGAAGCTTTAGCATAGAAAAAACCAGTGAGCTAAGATTTCAAATAGGCATAAAAGCACTTTTATCAAGAATATCGTCATAACCTTTACCTGCCAATGTTCGCGGACGAGACACATATTCATTCAGCTTACATTTCCAATTGATAACTTCCGAAGACAAGTGTTACTTTTTTCTCCAGCGTTGTTAGTCAGCTCGAGTTATTGATTAATATTTACTGTAATGGTGTAAACGTAGTAGTAATTAGGGCACTTAGAGTGAAAGCATACATTGTGGCGGAAAATCGCAGGGAAATTGTTATTTAAATTCCCCGGGTAAATGATATTTCAAAAAAATGTATTTTGCTAAATTGTGCCTGAAAATCGTTAGGAAAGTTTCAGAGAGACGGCAAAAGAGCTCGACATTTCTCGCGAGTCCATTTAAATGATTTTGGTGGATTTGGGGTTCTTCCTCGATTTGACCAGATAAAGCTGATTTTTTTCCAAAAAGAGTACGATTGTGACCGAATTTAAACCAAAAACGCAATGAATACCATCAATCAACCACCGTATTCTCCAAACTGAAATTGCCGTTTTCGTTCAAGGCCATCCCAAAAAAGCTTATGGAAAGTATTTCGCGGACTGGCAAAATTGTTGGTACAATTGTATTACATCCGATAAATACTGATGAATGCAAGACGAAATATATCCTGACTATCGCGACTTGGCTCTCACGTCACTGTTGACAATCATAACTTTGAAGTTGTAGATAATTTCGTCTATTTAGGAACCAGTATTAACACCACCAACAATGTCAGCCTGGAAATCCAGGATTCCTCTTGCCAACACGTGGTACTTTGGACTGAGTAGGCAATTGAAAAGTAAAGTCCTCTCTCGACGAACAAAAACCAAACTCTATAAGTCGCTCACAATTCCCGTCCTGCTATACGGTGCAGAGGCTTCGACGATGACAACAACCGATGAGTCGACCTTAAGAGTTTTCGAGAGAAAGTTTCTGCGAAAGAATTACGGTCCTTTGCGCATTGGCCACGGCGAATATCGCATTCGATGGAACGATGAGCTGTACGAGATATACATAGTTCAGCAAATTAAAAGACAGCGGCTACGCTGGCTGGGTCATGTTGTCCGGATGGACGAAAACACTCCAGCTCTGAAAGTATTCGACGCAGTACCCGCCATGGGAAGCAGAGGAAGAAGAGGACCTCCACTACGTTGGAAGGACCAAGTGGAGAAGGACCTGGCTTCACTTCGAATATCCATTTGGCGCCACGTAGCGTAAAGAAGAAACGACTGGCGCGCGGTTGTTAACTCGGCTATAATCGCGTTAGCGGTATCTACGCCAATTAAGAAGAAGAAGAAGAAGGTGAATAATGAGAAATTTGGGTTTCATTTACAATTTTCGGCACTTTTTTTGTCACAAAGTATTTAATTAATATCTAGTGGTACAGCATTTATTTTTTAAAACTGTGAGACACCGAGTTAACGAGATTGGCACAAGTTGAAGGATCAATAGCATAACACTCGGATTTAACTTTTTCCCTAGGTTCGTCCTTCTTTTTTGCCTTAAGGCCTCCAATCTATTTTTTAATATCAGCCTCAACTATTAGGTTAGCATATTGGACAGGCCTTCAAATTGTTCCTTAACAAGTGTTGAGGAATGTTTGGGGTAATTTTCCTGTATGAACTCTCGTTTTAAGACTATTTCTTCCTCGGTATATGGTAGCATCACCCTCTCAAGAACATTAAAGGGGCACATTTTTTCTTCTATCCAGAATGTCAGTTGTTCCGACATCAGGCAGACAAACGCCTGCATAGCATGATAGTATAGCTTCCCTGATGCTTGACAATCTTTATGGTTTGTTTAGGTTCGTCGGCGATTTTTTTTGGGCATCTTACATATATTTTTCCATCAGATTCAAACAAATTAATTTTAGTTTAATCGGACCGTAGTAAGTTATTTCAGTTTTGACGAAATATATGTCGCTTTGCGAAAGATTGTCTTTTCACGATATTGTTTTGCTTAAAAGTGAACATGCCTGCATAGACTTCTTGTTTGAAGTTTTTTGATAAAAAAATTATTATTTTTTGATGTACGAATCAAAGGTCAAGAAACCTTTGGTATTTGGTATTTCCTTTTTTGTTACCTTTACCACAATATTCGGCCGATTACTCGTCTGTTTCCTGGTAGTAAGAATATATCGAAGACTCGTAGCCAGTGGTATTTTTTTCATGTCATCCTAGTAGTCGGAAAGCAAACAATTATCATCGAAGGTCGCGAAATTTAATTTAAAAAGTCTTACTATTTTTTGCCTAAAGTATACTTATATTTCTTCGAATAAGGTTTTAATATAAGAGTTGGAAGTTGGCATTATTTTACCAGTGGTTCTATTTCCAAATAGAAAATTTAGCTAATTGACGTACTCTTTCAAGCAAAACAATATAGCTATATAATTTGACGTCTAAAACGTAAAAACAGGTTTTCACAAAGATCAGCAGATTCTTAAACATTTTTCACGTGAATTCGTCTTTGATTGGTGATTTGCCAAAAAGCATTAGACATTAACATCAAACATTTGTGCTTAGTTTGACTGCTAACATGACAGCTAACCAGAGCTTGCGAGAGATTTCAAAGCCCTAAAAGCACTGCATAATTTGGTTCAAGCAATTTGATATCGAAAAATTGGGTAGTTTTTTTTCTCGGAAAGCCATAAAGTTTTCGCTAGAATTCTCCTTTGCACTTCCAATATAATTTTGAATTTCTACAAATATGCACAACTCACTGCCATGCATATAAAAATGGAGAGGAGAATTTAAAAAGTGAAGACTATGCAAGCGTATTGCCAATAAACATTTCATATGACCCAAATACATACATACATCGTACTTGCCGCAAGACTCAGCACATGCGAGTATTTACTGCTGCATAGTTTGAAAACGAGCTTCCTATAGTTACACGCATGCACCATTTACATATGTATGTGTAAGTAAGTAAGTATTCATGTAAGTTCACATTTTTGTAATTGCTTCGCAGGGCTTCCATTTAAAAGTGCAAAAGTTTTCAATTCAACTCTCGGTCATCTGCAATTCTTAGTTAAAGGCCAAAGGTTGCATGCAATTCGCATTCATGCGGAGAAGCTGCACATTCATATGCGTAAATAACTGTGAAACAGACATATGTGAGTGTGTGTGTTTGAGTGCATGAACTATCTGGTTGCGCTTCTTGGAAATTCCCACTCGTTCGTTTATGCCTTTTTAATAATAAACTCCGTTTGCCAATTAAATTTGTGAGCCCCCAGTTTCGAATTGTAATTTTTACAACAAAAAACAACAACTGTTGTAACTACAATAACAGCAAAGTAAATATTAAACACAAACAACAACCACAATGATAACATAACAACAAATTTCGCATGAACAAGACTAAGAGAATTCTGGGAATTCGCACAATTGCCTTCGTCTTTCCAACCTCAATAGTTTTAGAGTCGTATGGGTAGGGTGAAGGCACAGTATACGGCGGTGGTTGTGTTGTAGTTGGATGGTTACCATTGTGTGCAACTTTAAAACGCCGTTCTGAGAGCTCTGTATCTACCATACTCACATACTCGTATATAGCCAGTGCTGAGTTGTTGAAGCGTTTGCTGCGCTGTAATCCCCGAACAACACTTTTCGGAATGGTTTTCGGAGTGCTAGGACATGAGGGTTGCTTACGACGAGCACGAGCACAAACTTCTTGCGCCGCTGCACAGGACTTAAAACTTTACGGCAGCACAGTAATCGAAATTGAAGTGAGCCGACCCGGCTGCTGGCAGTGGGCAATGAATGGCTGCACTGAACTGGATGAAGTGTGCTGAGTGCTGCGTTGTTGGGTTGCGGGAAGGGGTGCCGCTCAACTGCGGGACGCCGCTATGCAAACTGAGGCAAGCCATAAAATATTTCAATATTTCCCACAGCTCAATGGAGTTTGAAGCGTGCCGTACACAACATATACTACGAGTGTAGTAAAAAGCACTTAAGAGCCGATGAAGAGGCGCCAACAGGGGTGTGTGCCTGTGTGCGTGGCATGGGAAAAAGTAGAGCGAAGCGTGCAAATGGGAGGCAGACTGAGTGACTGAACTAGTTGAATGGGTAAATGGTCAGTAAAAGTTATGTATATAACAACAAAAAAAAAAAAAAAATTAAATGAAAGCCGGCAACGCCACGATTGGCTTAAAAAGTAATTCCGGCCGATCTGTGTTAAAATTTTAATTACTTGAGAAAGCATGACGTGTGTGTGTCATTTTATGTGTGCGCCTGTGGCAGGAATGCAAGTATGTGCAGCAGCAGTCCACCATCAGTTGCAAGGTTGTGTCAGCAGTGGTGGCAGGGCAAATATGCAAAAATGTTCATGCAACATTGATTTACACATTTTTTCGGCAGCAGCCGACAGCGAAGTCACGACTGATTAACTCGTTACACTTATAATTTGTCTTTTTCCGTGCGCCGCTCGTGTCGAGATTGGGCAGGAAGGTGTTGAAGCGCAAAAGTTCAAAGACAATTAAATATTAAAAGCATTTATATATAACATCATGTATGCACACAAAAGGGTATAATTTTTTTTTTGTGAATGGAAATGTAAAATGAGGGTTCCTTCGTTTCTTTCCACTACTATTACCTATTGATTCAAACAAAGAACATTTGCGGACCCTAAAAATGTAACTACATATATCTCAAACTGTGGTTAAGGAGATGCCCACTGATATTGCTGTTTAGCGTCAACTTTGAAATTTTTTAATGATAGGCCTAAAGCTGTATAGACAAGAATTTAGTTTCAACAATGAAAAATATTTTGTATAAATTTTTGATAATTTCCCGAATGTACATTTAACTTAACTTGACTTAACTTAACTTAACTTAACTTAACTTAACTTAACTCAACTTATCTTAACTTAACTTGACTTGACTTGACTTAACTTGACTTAACTTGACTTGACTTGACTTAACTTAACTTAACTTGACTTGACTTGACTTGACTTGACTTAACTGAACTTATCTTAACTTAGCCTTACTTAACTTAACTTATCCTAGCGTATCAACGATTTTATCTTGTCGTGTCCCAATGTATGTAACTATCATTCATACATATCTGTACTTATATTAATACTAAAATCTCTGAAATCCTGAATGAAATTTCTTAAGTGGAAAAGACAGTGATTTAAAGAAAATAATTTGCTGACTACTAAGGTGCGCATCTAAACATTAAGTTTCAATTGAAATATGCGCCAATACCAAATAGACATTCAGCAAATCTTGGCACCGCATAACAGCAGGCGACCTTAAAGTCTAGCCACAGTTGCGCCACAGCCAGGCAGAGCCGGTCTCCAGCTGAGAATATTCAAAAGTCACAAGGCACGTTGTAGTAATGCTTAATGCCGCTGCTAATCCGCTCCCAAAACGGAGTGCACACACACACATTCTCCCACACCTATGTAGACTGGTACAGGTCGACGGGTCGTAATCACTGCCTTTGCCCCAATGTAATCACATTGAATGTTATTCATACGCCCTGGCGCACACATTGATGCGCCGGTCAGCATTATCAATACACGCAAAGAGATGAGGAGGTTGGTTGGATTGTTTGTTGTTGCGGCTGCAAGGTATGCCTTTGTAGTAACGGTAGACTAACGGCGGGTTGCGTAAGCAATGTGCATTTACTGCTGCCACAAATTGTTGCTACTGGTCCAGTCGTCGTGGGCGCATGTCGGCTTTAACCCATCTAAGTATGGCATAATAGGAGCACGGTAGTGACGAATAGACATGCAGCGTACATTGCCCCTTGGTCCTTTCCGTTACATAAAGCCACCCACTGGAGATTTATATCTTGGGTGGGTAAGTAATAACTCTGCCCACACCAACATCACCACCGCTTTGATTGTTCAATTGTGGCTAGTGCAGTTAATGCCCTGCTTTAGTATGTACCTATCGTCGATTTTATTTGTCGTGCCGTCGCTCTGCCAGCTGTTATGTCAACCGTGAAGTTGTAAAATTGTCTGTCCAATTGTTAGGCCGCACCCATGCAACTGCTGGTGCACCTTTCCTTTTCATTTCGTGTATAATAAAATGTGATAATTTATAGATATGTGCATGGGGCATATGTGCAGGTATATGTGTGCTCACCTTATGTATGCAATGTTGCCGACTTGAGGCCACTAAAGTGTACTTATGAGAATTGCCGGTGATTTAGTATGTATGCACTCAATTATGTACATATATAAATATATGCATCACACACACATACAAACACATAGAGAGCCTGCAAATTTATCCGGGAGCCGCGAAGTAATGATGAAGCTTTAATTCACTTTTGGTTTAGTTTCTCTTGTTCAAATAAGTATTCCGTTACTTTTAGTTAAATTTAAAAAAGTTCGAATGTCGGTGAGGAAAGCAGTATTTAAGTAGTTAGCAGAAGGCATGCTGAATGAAAAATGCAAATGACGATGAAGTTTTAGTATTTTTTTTCTTTCTGAGAGTTTCCCCAAAGTTTTCACTAATAATATCAGTGTTTGTTGTTTTTTTTCTTTGTTGTCATACATTTTTGTGTTATTATTAATTTATCACATGGTTTAATCCTTAATAAAAATTGTCCAATTATTTTGAGAATCTGGTGAAATTCAAATAAGGTTATAATCGAATGTCTATTCTTACATAGTTATGTAGATCAGTTCTAATGATAAGATATTAAATTTACTACTTACATTCTTTTGTTCATTAATTACATATATTTCAAGACATATTAACCACACCTTTCGAAATATAGAAGTCTTTATCGCAAAAAGCCAAAAAGCCATGCAACAACTCGCCTCGCTTTTCTTCTTATATTCCATTGCATCGGTCTTTGTTTGAACTATTATCGCTTCAGTTTTCGTATCGCTTTTCGTTTTCTCTCTAACATCTAGCTTACGCAGAGTAAATAAACAGCCGTCAAACACACTCTAATTGACATGCACTACTGTGATCAAATTGAGAGAATTGTGTAGTACTCTTAGTAACATCTATGCCAAATGTCACGTCAAAATACTCATTAGTATTTGAGATATGCGAGGCTGTAAAAGTTAATTCTTCGATTTTTACTATGTCTGATTTAATTGAACAAAGTAGTGCGATATTGCACCATCTCATTCTGCATTGGTTGTACGTGATCATTTCGTCACATTTTTAACTAATATTGTCCCGCAACCACCTCCAAAACTTATAACTAAAGCAAAGTTGCCTTGAATCTACACTGAAAACAAAATCAATATATTGTAAGTTGACCCCATCAGTCCAAACCAGTGCAGAGACCTTTAAAGATGGTTAACCCTTCTGTTACCTTAAGGTCATCTCGTGACCATTTTATGTTATTTTTTTGGGATTTCCTTTTACGAATTCCTGCATTGAGTGAAATCGCTTTGGAAAAGTGCAAACTATTTTTTATAATGTGATGTAAAACATGGCAGAATCAAAACTAGCGTGTGGGCAGCATAAGGTTATTCAGTGACCATCTGCTGTTCAAAGTGGCAAGAGGAAGTTTCGCGCCATTTTTGCGAATTAATTTTTGTCTAAAACGACAGACACTGTACATATTTTATAAAATGAAACGTAACCAAGCATCGGTGAGTATTTTGCTTGATTTCGATGGATATTATCTGACTCAGCAAATTTGTCGTCTGACAGAAACCCGAATACAGCCAATAATGGAAGACATTGTGAATATTGATAAGAATAGTGATTTTGAGGACAATGAGAATGTATTGGAAGAACTGCCAGATGGCGAATCTCCTGAAAAGTATGGTACATTGCTAGTGAGGAGAAGACAGTATTGCTGAAGCTGATATAAGTAACATTCCTGTGTACTTTTCACTGATAGCAACCAATAGCACTAGAGCCAGAACAGAAAATATAATTCGACGACACCCCGGTTCAAGTATATTCAGTTCACCGAATATGAAATATAAAAGAAACATTTGACCTGTGTTAGAGATCACCCACATCGAGGTAGCTGAAAAATTGGAGACCAATAAACCAGTTGATGAAATGCAATTTAATGGATTTTTGGGTATTTTGATATTAGGAGGTACTTTAAATGGCGTATTTATACGATATGTACTTGCTAAAATACATATAATTTAGAAACAGGCGTTTATCGGTTGACTAATATTTTGCGTTGTAATGTCACTTACAAGGTTTTTGGAAGTAATTTGTGTGCTGAGGTTCGTTAACAGAGATAATCGCAGAGAGAGTTTATCGTATACTAAACTTGCTCCAATTCGGGATTTTTACGAGAAAAGGGTGGCTAACGTACTGTTTATTCCTTATGAAAACGTAGCAGTCGAAGAGCGTTTAATTTCTTTTAGAAGCAGATGCCCACTCTTAGCTTACATACCAATGAAGGCAAGTAAATACGGGATAGAGGCATGGGTAGCTGCGGATATGTGAACACAATTTTGCCTAAATTTTGAAATATGTTTGGGAAAAGTATCAGCAGAACCGGAACGAAACCAAGACCAACGGGTAGGGTTGGATCTAGTAAGTGGGTATCAGTGACGGAATATAACAAACAGATAACTGTTTTACAACTCGAGATTTGGCATTACTTTTACCGAAATGTGACATTGATGGGCACCATGAGAAATAATAAGACAATTACCACTACTAAACAGTCGTTTCTTCTTTGATGGATATCATCATTGTTCAATACATTCCTATAATGTATACTTGTAAAATGGTTAGTGAATTGAGCACTCTTCATCATAACAAAAATCTTATTGAAAACCATTCCAAGAAGTTGCGGTAATTAAATGATTTTTACAATTCTACAAAATCTGGAGTAGACACAATTGACCAATTAGTAGAAACACGTGCAAGAGACAAACTAATCGTTGGCCCTTAGCTGTCTTCTCAGATATTATGGATGTTTCGGCGCTAAATGCATAGGTTTTATGGACAGAAATTCACTCTAATTGGAATGCGTAAAAAACATATAAGAGCAAAATTTCCTCGAAAAATTTGGCCTAGTTATACCTTGTTCAGGGTGAAATAACTCGTAGAGAAAGCGTACCTAAAAAAACAGTTGTCGGCTGATATTGTCAGGAATATCTGGGCAGAAGCAGAATAGACAAGTACTTCGGCGGATGTTGCTCTATAAAAGAAAAAAAAACAATTCATCGAGCCACCTGCGCATTCATTTATATTCAAAAAATCTAGAAATGTTAAGAACAAAATAAAATTATAATCAATACAACTATTAAATGTTGAAGTCAAACTTAATTTGTAGTCAGTAAAATTAAGAAATATTAGAAACAAAAACTAAAATCATGAGGTTTTTATAGAATACCCTTACAAAACTCAGACTAGGTCATTCCGTGACCTTAACATCACATGTGCAACTTTTTATTAACATAACAGAAGGGCTAAAAGTGATGGAATCATAGTAGGTTGGAAACGAATGATTAAAAAAGAAGCATGAAGCGAAAAGTAATTTGCGATCGATCAGAGATCGGGAGGAGGAAATGGAGGGTAGTGTTTGAGTTTTTAAGGATTAAAAACGGTTCATTTAAATTTTTGCAAAACTACTATTCATATAGAAAAAAGCTATATATCAAAGTTGTCGGTAATAAAAGGTTCTAAAACATTTACATTAACACCTTCTTAACATTACCTCAAAATGTATGAGAAAATTTCAAATAACCAAGCTTTTGGGATTTTATTTCTATCTTGAACAAAAAAAAAATCCTGAAATTCAGTTCAATCCACTATCATCCTTTTTGCTTGCCAAAATTATCTGTCCTGCACTAATGTAGTACGTTGATGAGCATACAGTTGTGTCAAAAGTCGTATTTGAGTTCGTGGTACTATAAAAATATTTTTTGATCGCTTATTTTTGCGGTGCAAGAGTTAGAAAATTAAAGTTAGCAAATGCATTAAAATTAACATCAACATTACCAAAATTCAATTAGGAAATTTACGCAGCACTTACAGCCCAAAAGCCATTTGTAGCCAACTAAGCAGCCATTGTCAGATCTACATACGATTATCCACATATGTATGTGTGTATGTGTGCATGTGCAAAAGTACATACCAAAACCACACCGCATTCCGCATAGCAAACCAAGCAAAAGTCAACCGCAGAATTTGTAAAGCGCGCGAGCAAAGTGAACGATGTGCCAAAAGGATCACCAGGACCAGGATGAACCACAAGCAGCGTTGAGAAACGTGCAAAAGTTGCGCAATTATTTTTGTGCGTCTGTTGTTGGTGTTGCTGTTGGCAGTGCAACTTTGTCGCTGAGTGTGTGGCTGTTGGTGGCTGCTGCCGTTGGCATATGTCACGCACAACAACCAACACCACTGTAACAGTACATACGCAACGGCTAAAACAACGAAAGCAATATTCGCATGTATGCAAGAGCAACACACTAGTGTTAGCAACATGCACTTTAGCGGCAATGAACAGCATCTAACAGCATTTACACGCATTTAATGGCGACTACAAGCAACCACGTTCTAACGCATGATGAGCGAACTCGCCTCACGACACTCCCCAACAACCACTCATATTTGACACAATTTGGCGTCAACCTTAGCTGACAAAAGCAGCGTCACTGTTTATTAAATCAAAATGCTGCAAAGCAGATGGCGGCGGCGGCGGCGCTGTGGCTTAGCTGCGGTGCGTGCGGTTGCTGGTGGCCCGAATGGTGTGGGTCGCCTGGCAGGGATTGCGCTGCGTCTTCATATTAGCGAAAATGTATCCACACTGGCTTTGCAGCTTCTAGTGCTACTGCCACTGTCGCTGCCGCCGCGGGCAGCAGCTTAAGAAAGCTTACACTTTCGGCGAGTGTTTCCCCCGGATGATATGAGTGGTTTTATTCAACTCACCTTGTCAACTCATCAGCATGTCAACACGCAAAAGATAATAAAACTTTATGCTCTTGTGCTCTGAGCACTGGTTTTGTCGCCGCAACGCGCTGTTGCAATGTCACCTGCCACATGTTCGACATGCAGACGAGTGCGTACTCGCTGCAGCTCCGGGTTGCATGTTTTTCTTGACTGCGATTTAGCTTTGAAGTTTACATGCGCCAGCAAAAGCTAATATATTATATAAGAGGAAAATATTTAGATTTGAACGATAAGACGCATACTTGCGCACACACATATACTTACGCAGCCATATGTCGAGTGCAGCTCTTGCAATTACGTCTATAATCGAGTCACTATGGAACGCTTAATGAACACGGTGATATGTTGACGTATGGCAACTTCATCCTTCAATTATGTTCTCTAAGAAATGTTTATGTACGAGAGTACATTTTGGGGCTTCTACTTCTACTTTTGTGTTTGTTAGAAACTTTTGAGTATACAGAGTTGTAAATGGCTTGCTTTACATCAAGATCTACAAAGTTCATGATTAGAAAATGGAGAATTTCAAATAAGTTAGCAACTCTTTAAAAATGATGACTCCAAACTAGTTTTTAATATTGCAAGAACAAGAAACGACAAACCCAGTCAGCCTTATAAATAAAAGCTAACTTTGACTAGTCTTAAAAAAAATCTATGAAAAAGATACATAAATATTTCTTATCAAACTTCAACTTATTGTTTTTATATTTATACTAATAAATAAATATGCATTATTTGGGTCGACCAATTTTTGTGATTTTTCCGCTAGAGACATTATTCCATCAGTGTAAAACTTTCATCAATGTAAATCGAAATTTCCAGAACGGAAGCGAGCGAACCATTGTTATGCTACACGAGTTGATACAGCATCGTCTCTGTAAACTTAACAAATTACATTTGTGCCTTGCGTGGAATTCTTCCCTTTTTTATACAATTTCAGAATTTCAAAATATAGCGAACATCTTCATTATTTTCACTAATTTTCGAAAAGCTGTAACTTTTTCAACTTCCCCGAGTTTAATTTTTTTTGGCTAAATTATGCTAAAAATCTCACCTTTCCAACAATATATTATATCGTATGACAGATTGCGATTGGTATATACGATTGCAACAACATCTGTTGGCAAAATACGAAAATACTTTTTCGACTACCCAATATTATGTATTTTAGATCAGCTTTACTTTAGTGAATGGCTTAAATTTCTTTTTTTCGACTTTAAGCTGGGTTTCAGCACAAGCTGCCAGTGAAAATCTAGTATAGTTTGTTCGACTGGCTTGGCAAATCCAGAGCGCAGTTTTACAGCTTAGAGAGACACTCTCTGGCTTGTACTAAAGCTCTTTCAGCTTATAGTACCATCAACTATTCTTCCAACTACCATAGTCGAACGAAAATTTGAAAACAAATTAATATCAAGAAACTCGCCTTTCCGCTGGCCACCAAGATCACCTGATCTGACTGCACCGATTTTTTTATGGGGTTATGCAAGCAAGAGGTATACAAACCAAAATCCAGAAATCTGACGGATTTGAAGCAGTCGATAATTGTGGCAATCCCGACTTCAATCCTTTAGCCCACAATTGTTAATATTCTAATTATGTTTAGAAAAAAATTATTATGGCTTGCTTTTGTAGCACGATTCGGGCTGAATTTTTCACTTTTAAGTGCAGAGGTCTCTACTAAATCACGACTTTTCTGGTGTTAAGAGTTTTTCGAGTTCTTTTCTTCTTTTAAAAATACAGCGGTCAGTAATATCGGTTTCCCCAAATTTCTTGTGTGCTTTTTTAGCATTCCAAATAAATTTCACAGGATAATATGAATGTGCATTGAAGTCTAGCGTTCAAAAAAGATTCAATAACCACTTCTCTTTATTTCGAGAGTATATCAATTTTCAGCGCTTCTCTCCGAACATTTTGAATATTAAATTCGAAAATTTACGGAGTTCTCTGTAGTTAATTAAACATGTGAGTTCATGGAATCTCTTACTTATGTAGTTGAGATGCCTTATGAGCTTACTATCTGAATTATGTGAGTCTCCAACTCCGACTTATTGGTTATTCTCAACGTATATTCAGTAATTGTGTATAAAAAAATAACTATTTTAGCCTCTGGGCTGACCAATCTCTCACTCTTAGTAGCAAAACACATATTTCTTGAACTCACTTTGGTTAAACAACTAGATTTGGTTGTTCCAAATACAAGCGATAAGTGAAAGACTTAGATTTCTGACTAAATGGCAACTCACAAAAAAATCTCTTTTGCTCTGATCAAATTTATACTTCAGAATGGTTAGGATAAATTAAATTATTATAAACAAGTAGGAAAAGCTAAGTATAACAACAGCCTTCAGGTGTTTTCGTAACACTTTATTTTATGGAGTATAGGGGAAATATTGAAGCGATAGAAATAGTAGCTCTCTAAGTATTATTTAGGTATTTCGCGTACCATCGCCAATATCTGCAAGCGGTATGAAGTCAATCGGATGACTTAAAGTCCTCATGGTAGATATATGGCGGCTTGAGAAAATTTTCACCCGATTTTATGCACTTTATGCACAAATATACACTGTTAGGTGAAAAATACGATTTTTCAATTTCATCAAGATAACTAACATATTGACCGATATTTACGATATAAAGACACTTGGAAGCTCGAAAATCTTTCCATTAGGTCTTTGGGGACTAAAATAATTATTCATCCGATTCAAGGGACTTTTGGCACACGAACATATTATTTATTATCAGAAAATAATTCTCTCTGAATTTCTAAAATAAATATCACAGAATACGTTATATTTTCGATAAAAAGTTGACAATAGAACTGAAGTCTATATATTCAGTATAAGGTGCTTGTTGTGTTGGTCCGATTTGGATGGTTTTTGGTCATAAAATGGCCCACTTGAAAGGCAGTATTTGTCCAAATGCTTATCCCGTTGTATTAATTACTTCTTGATTTGTATAGTGGAAGGTGAAAGAATCAGATGGAATTTATAATTTCGTAATTTGTTATATTTTACATATAATTTGTATATGTATATACACGAACATCTTTCTACATATGCATACATACATAGGCACATATATACATCTATATAAATCACTGAAAATTCGATTTTCGTCAGTCTTTACTTTCAATCACTCCGACCATGATGTGCGTATTAAAAGCACACATACACATGCACATCTCGTTAAGCAATGACAAGCATGGAATTGCACTCGTTGCCAGGCAATCCAGCGAGTAGCCAAGTAAACATCGAATGGCATTTGCGCCATCAAAAGTAATTAAAATTTAATTAAAATGTTAAAGTTGCGCGACACAAGCAAGTGCCAGTAGGCGTAAATGGATATTGTGTGTGTGTGATCATATAGTATGTGTGTGTAAGTGTGTGAATGTTTTGGTCCACATTGTCATTGCCAAAGTATTTGCTGGCGCAGCAGCAATTGTGGTGGGCGGAGACCTGGCAGCTGTTGCCGCCTCGCGACGAACTGTTGCTCATTATAAAGTCAGCAAGCGGAGGGCGGACGGTATGACGGAGTACATACACACATATATGTACATATATGTGTATGGCAGAAGACGAAATTGAATTTGATTTCAGTGGCAGCGAAAAACGCTTTGATGAATCGGTTGTTGGGGAGTCAAGCCAAAACCGAAATCAAACAAAAAGTACAGGCTAGCACCAATAATGGCGGAAGGTGTGGGCGGTGACCGGAACGCTGTCGAACAACGATTAATTTACTAGCAACACAACCAAAGTTGAGTAGAATTCCGCTCCGCAGAGAATCACGGCTGCGGCGCGCGCGGTGCCACTAATGGCAGTGGCTTATTCGCCAAGCGCAAATCCTGCGAAATCGCTTTCAACGCAAGCACATATGTGCAAGCAGCGGTTTTTATCATGCATATGGCATGTATGTGCGAGCATGTGTTTGCGTGGTTGTGCGCCCACACATTGTTCGCTGCCAAATTTGACACCAAGAGTTCACACTTAGCGCGTGGCCGCCAGCGTCATTGAGCCGGCATTTGATCCCCGACATCAGTTAACCCACACACTCGCACACATACATGTGCACATATAACCACGTGGCCATAAGTGTTAGCCGCGTTATACTCGCACGCCTCCTCTAAATACGTGGTTGGGGCGCCACACGCGTTGCAATCGCTTGTATCGGCGCGAATGTGCCTTGAATAAATTTCGAAAAGTCGTGTCAAAATTTTGATGACATTTTTGTGCGCAACGATACAAATTTGAATTTTCAGTGGAAACATCTTTTATACACGCACACACATATGCACAAGCCGTGTTTTCCCCCTGTGGAATTCTATAAAAAAAAATTCTAGGTTTGACATCACACAACGGCGAGTTTGCAGAAAAATTTCTAAAAATGAAAATTCTATTTTAGGCGTTATCCGGTGAGAGCAAATCTCATTTGTTGCTACCAAATGCATAAATGCATACATGTACGAGTATACGCTATGTTTGTATGAGACTCGCTGCGAGCCGAAACAAACCATAATGAAAATCCCGGCTAAAAATATACAGCTCAGCTATGGAATTTTGGATAGCAAGCTAGAATCTACTTTTACTGAAACCAATCTCTCTCAATGTATAGCAACCTCTCAGTAAGACATGGCTTTTTTGGTCGATGTACAAACTAAGCAGTAGCACTGCACGAAAAAATATTTATGGAAGCGATTTCAAGACTGGAAATATATTGTATCCTTTATCGTTCAATAATTTAACATTATAGTAATCAGTCATTTTGGGGCGGCTCACGGCGAATCCGATAAAGGTGTCAGTAAAGCAAAGAAACAAGCTCAAGCTTATACAAGTATCTTTGGTAGTCAACGGAGGAGCTGCGCAAAGCTGTTTGAAAGATCCCGCATCCAGTAGTTACAATTACAACACATGTTTACCGCCCATAAATCTTCTTTCTCGAATTATTTTCCAAAAAAAACTTTTTATTGAATGAGTAAGGAAGGGCTGAATCCGGTGTAATCGAATATTTTATACTTTCTCAAGTTGTCTTGACGAATTTCAATAATAGGTCTGATAAGTTGAGTGATATTTCAGGTAAAAAAGCACGGGCGGTTTTATCTCGATACATTCATTGCTGCTTGATTTATATCCTGGAAATATTTCGCCATTATTTACATTTCAACAAAGGAATGTTAGGATAATACGATGCATCGAATTTGGTTGAAATCGGCCGAGTAGATGCGAATTTATATGATCGTCGAATTTTGACACCGACGCCTACAGAACCCTTTCATACCATCTCAGTTAAAATATGTTTCTGATGGTGAAGGAAATAATTTCTAAAACTCTTTAGCCTAGTTCTATCAGATAGCTTCTGATTCAAAACTTTTAAAGTTTTCTTTGAAAGCTCAGAAAGCTTTATGTGACAAGAGTTGTGTTTATGAAGCAAGGAGAATCGGAAATTATTTTGCTTAATATCTTCATACTATATATTGGATGGGAAATATGGCGCTGGAAAGCATTTGGAAACAAGGAACTATTTATTTTTCTTTGTGGTAAACTTGAATTTTCTGTGTGAGCTTTCGCTATGAAAGCTTAAGGAAGCTCTTGCAAACAGTTTTTAGTTTAGATAACAGACGATGAACAAAAATCTTTAAATCAAAAACCTTAACTTGTATCGACATCCAAATAAGTTGTAAACCGATTGTTTAGTCACCTTCCCCTACTTAGAGATCTTCAACCCTTTTAAAAAGATTTAACAAAATTAATATACTTGTATGCTCGGATAACGAATTCAAAGTTCAGAGATGTGTTCTTTTCATAAAAAAAAATTTTTATATAAAATACTCAAGCGATCTAGACTTAAGAGATAGATGCATTGAAAATCGAATATATATATATATATATGGGAGTAAAATCTTTACATACATGGGAGTAAATATCTTTATATAGTATATAAAAAGTACGTGTTGTTTGTCCGCGATGGACTCCTAAACTACGGAACCGATTTTAGTAAAATTTAGCACACTTTGTCCAGTTCGAACCAACTTAGGAGATAGGATAGTTAAAACAATTCATAAATAAATAATACAGGGAAAGCGGACATCTCCATTAACCATGCACTTTATTGATATTTATTAAGTACAATCTATTAAGTGGGCAACTCTATTAACCGGAAAGAAACGCTGGTAATCAGACATTGATAAAGCATTATTTATTATTATTTTTTCCAATGAAAGTGATTTGTGTGAACATATTCAAAATTAAACCTCAAGCACAATCCTTTGGATTGTTATACCGACAAAAACGTTTTCACCTTTATTCGTAAATAAAATTTTCACTGCATTGAATAGTTTATTATATGAATAATAGTATAAAATGTATACCACAGCAACGCGTTGCCGGATCTCCTGGTAAAACATATTTCAAGATTTTGTATAAATGAGCAACTGCTTAGGATGAGAATCAAGAAAATGCCTCCTTCAGTAATAAATAAATTAAATTTCCTAATAATACTGTTCGAAAGAAATGATCTTTTTCAAAAACTAAAACTGTTATAAGGAGTATTTTAGTACTTGTTTACACTTTAACGAATTTATTGACATACTATTTACACTTTGTACATACTTACATTAAGCTTGGCTCTGGCTGTCCTCTCATACCTTCTTTCCAATTCGTTCCAGCAGAAGCATCCGCATGTGATATTTGAGGCACGCACTAAAGCCAATAAAGGATGCGCCAATTCGGGTAATTTAGAGACGTGGCGTTTGTCACGTCGCCCAAAACTGCTGTCCGCTGGTGTCATCGACGAAATACATCCGAACGGTGCGGGCCGTTATAAGCGCGATGTACGCGAAGCAACTAAATACATCGAAACGGCCATTGTTGTGGACAAAGCGATGTACGAGAAACGTAATGGCAGCACACGTGCCGAGGTCATACACGACGCTATACAGGTGGCGAATATTGCCGATTTGGTAAGTTTACAGAACTTAACATACTTATATTTATATTTTTAAAATTAATAGCTTAAATTGTATTGAAAAATAAAGAAAAGTTGGGATATAGGTTTTTGTTGGCGCTTTTCTATAAAACCGTTGAAAAAACCCGAAGAAATGTAATTTAAGGAACTAAGGCTACGAAATAGCTGGACAGCATGAATGTAGCTATTACCTCTCCAAGCTTTCATCCTTTTGAGGGCTAGTATAGATTTCACCAGCTTTAGAAAATTTTAGTTATTATTACACTGGAAGCAGAAGATTTGATATCAATATTATATAGTATAGTAGTATAGGGGTATAGTATTTAGTTGAATTAGTTAATGGAAGACTCGAAACTTTGATAACTGTTGGAGTGCTCTAATTTTCTTATTTCTCCTGACACATCAACTAGAAATCACCTTTTGCACAAGCTTTATCATATTTTAAGATTTAACGGGTTTTTAACGGGTATTTTACTGCAGTCGAAGTACAAACTCACGAAACGTCGTGAAAAGTGATAAATCAACTCACCCTTACCTTTGACCACTCTCTATAAATAGCTGCAGAATGCGAGACTCTCGTTCAAGGAGCGCTTTTTAAGTAACTATCATTCTAGTTCCTCGTAAAAATTGTTCGACAGTATTATATATTATATGCTATCTTAAAATCGTATAAGCTATTATATGAGGTGTGTTCAAAAAATAGCAGGACTTTTAAAATTCGAAGCTTTGCTGCTCATATTCACCAGAAATAGCTCTGTGTGACTTTTACCTACTTCCAAAAATAAAGCGAGCCTTAAGGTGCCGTCGTGTTACAAGTTAAATGAAAACCGCTGAAAAAGCTGAGGCTATGCCAAAAATCGAGTTTGAGAAGTGTTTCGATGCTTTGAAGCACAAGGCGATAATATTAATATAAACGTGTGTTAAATATTTAAATGACTTGCGACAGTAAATTAGGCTACATATGTGACATGTTCCATGAAAAGAGAGAGACTGAGACCAAACGGTGCACTTGTCTTTTATGCGTTTGAAACTCATTATTTTTTAATGCGTATTGTCGTCATACTTTTGTGCTTCGTACTACTACACTATTTTCTCTAACTGCTTTCGCTATTATTTCTTGCCTTTTACGGCACTTTCTACTTTTCAATAATACCATTTCCGCTTTGCGCTGCTTGCAGTTGCAGTCGAAATTAGACAAAGCCACTGATAGTTAAGGATGCGTACTTACGCCAGCAAAAGAGTTGCCTTTGACCGTAGCAATAACCGTTTGTGCTTGTGCGCAAAGAAAATTAGATGCACTGGGAGATCGCACTCAGCGCACAAAGGAGCGAATTATTTTTAAGTGTCGAAAACGGAAATAGACAAACGGTACTTACGTACTCGCAAAACAACTACAAGCACACCATTTCACGCTGCTATAAATAACTAAATGGAAGTAGCTTTGAGAGATAATGTAAAGGATTGAAATAAATTGAATTAAGTGAGTTGCCATACTTTGCCACTTGCGTACTTAAGCACTTGGGAGAAGTGTAGCTTGGCTTTAAAATATTGGAGTAGAGCAAAAATGTACTTTATACGCCGAATAAGTTGCTGCTCTCTGAGGGATTGTGAGTGCTACATTAATTATGAATTAAAATGCGCACAAATATTGCTTAGCGGAAAGAGAAACTTTCGAAATGCACGCTTAACTGTAGCAGTTAATAGCTAATTGAAGCGACGAGCTAAAGACCACAAAGCGCTTAACTAAACTGGCATTACACGCGCTGTCCTGTGAGCACACAGTGGACAATTAGATATTGATAACACCAACTAAAAGTTTATGGTAAAAGTGGTTCGGTCGATTTTTTCCGTTTATTTCTTTTAAGGAATCGAATATTTCAGCATCCGACGAAAACACTTCTCAATAGCAAATGTTGGCAAGTGTTTAGAGAAAGTTGTACTGCTCCCAGCGGAGTTTTGAACCACGCTCGCACTAGCGATAGTCACATACTATGCCAACTTAGCTGCCGCACTCCAGATTACAACAGTTATGTTCATTGAGCACTTTGCAACCCTTCGGCTTAGAGCTGCTCACCATTTAGCATACCTTAATTTAATTTCTATGCCACATACCCGGCATAATGCAGGCTTACGCTGCTATGATTGAGCTTAAAGTAGCTTTAAGCATTTGCCACCGATATAACCACAGCGCCGTAATGCCTGAATCATATTGAATAACACCTTTATGGGGTCAGCAGCAATTCAGCTTAGCTGTTCCACTTAACTTCTAGTTCGTATTTGCAGTCTGTAGCATTACATACATATTAGTGTCCTCATCAATGCGGCTCAATGTTGCAAAACGGTTATTCATACGATTTAAAATATTTAGAACAGCGTTAATAATTTTTGAAAACAAAAATTTTGACGTTAGAGGTATAATATAAGTTTTAAATCTAAAATAATATAATATAATATAGTAAATACAATAAAAAATAAATAAAACATAATATTTAAAATAAATAAACAATGCGTTTGGACCATAGGACGGTAACTTAACACTAAATTTCGTGAAAGACATTTGACTAGAAAAATGGATTATGAGAATTTTTCAAATAAAGTTTGAGGTCACCTGATAAAAGTCTATGTATAAAAGGTATAGATACTTTTATTAGCTACAACTTTTTTCTATGGGACACATAGTTTTCTGGAAATTAAGATTAACGGTTTTTAACCCTTAAGATTTCAACCAAACCCTTCATTTTCCTTTTTCCGACCGCAAATAGGACACAAAATATTTTACCCTTAAAATGTATTATTTTATCTTTCGTTTCCGATAGGATTCAATATATTATGAATTTCTCCCTTTTTTATCATTTTCAAGGGCTTCTGCACTTGTCTACTTTGTAGTATTCAATTAACAGACTGAGATTCCGGGTTCTATTTCTCTGGTTGTAAGAATTCTCATTACTTTGCTTTGAGTATCTGACCGCTTACCCTGTGTCTACTTTTTGCTCATAAATAAACACAAAATTTAACTGCCTACCACAGTTAAAACCCAATGGATTTTCTGCTGAACCCGACCTAATTATGCCGCCATTGTGCCGATTTCTCTGTAAAAATTGGATATTTTAAACTGCACTAAGTGTTTCAAATCCCCAAGAATGGCAATTTTGGCATAACTTTTTTTTTGAAAACTCGACTTTGATCACATTTAGCATCTATCATAAAGGTTTGACCAAAAAATATTGTACACCATGGAAATGAGAGGAAAACGTTGACTATTCTCATATTTATAAAGTTTTATTAACTACTTACTATATGTAAAAATAATAATATTTCACTATATATAATATCGAAGTTCGATGGCAAATAGTTTGTTTCCGAAGGCTAACTTCGAAAAACAGCGAAATAACTCTTTTACTTACAATTTCATCTTTCGAAACAATTATTTTGATCCAATACTCAGAAAAAGTCGATTCTGCCGTACAGTGTTATCAATGGAAACCCATACCAACGGAGAGCGGCTTTCTTGGGTTGAGTCTAAAGGAGTTATGAGATAAGACATCTCAGAGTTGTGCCAATAAAGTTCAGAATTTTTTCGTAAGCTCATCAACGGTATTTTTTTCCTTCATAAAAGTCGCATATTTCAATGCCTTGATATAAACCGATAAAAAGAGAATCTCTAATGAAATACATATTAAAGGATTTTTTTCAAAACCTTCATGAAATACCACCTATTGATAAGATTTTGAAGGTATTCGCTACAAATATCGAACTCAAGTCCTGCTTAGTGGTAGTACAACCAGCCAGTGTTATCGAAAAACCGAAATTTTAACTAAACTAAAGAGATGTTGTAAAGAAAGGTAGGAAAATATTTCATAGTTTACTTGTTTTCGAAGAGTTTACTTGTCTTTAGATTTGCAGCAGTTTTTTACTTTGTCACATTAAAATTGTTTTCACTTTATAGCTTTATTAAAAGTATACTTGTGACGAGACTTCCGAAAGGTTTGCCATAAAAAATAATTTCAGGAAAAACTCATTTCTGGTTTTAATAAAAAAAATTAAACTCTTAGTTTATAATAAAATAGTTATTAAACCGATATTCGGTTGGTGATATTTTTTAGAATATTCATCTGCTTGGTATTCGAGAACTGAGGTACATACCGCCGGTGCCACTACTGTCTACACTATAGTCCATATGCTTTTGCTTACAGCGCCATTTGAACTCTAGCAGCTTGCAGTGATTACACAGCCGCTAAATCTAATGCTCGAAATTTCCTTCATACAATCATCCCGTTGTCTCGCACGCCTGCAATCGCTTTGATACGACATTTGCGACATTTTGTCCAGGCGACAGCTCTCGCATTATGCGCACAATATGCATGTATGCGCTTATTATGGCGTGGTGTGGTGTGGATTATTGTGACAATGGCGCATAAATTGTATTCAATATAATGCAACAACAATAACAAATTACGGCACTATTATGAGTTGATAATAAGGATGATGACAAGAAGCGTACAACCGAAACCAGTAAGTCATCCACACACCACAAATGCTGTTATCAGCAGGTCAACGCACATTTCTCTATTATTCTCCCTTAGTCCTTTACACAAGTAAAGTCATTTTATTAAATTTGTCCTGTTTAGTTGAATTAAAAATTTAGTAGTAGAATGAATTTCTAATATACTTAGTGACATTCATAAAAAAAAAATGATTATACTGTATTGTTGCGTAATAGCAGGCAAATTCCGATCGTAAGGCAATATTTTCGAGATTGTGGAAAAGTTGCATTACAAACTAGTAAATAATTCTGGAAAAGTTAAGGAGAAATATTATCGTAAATTAACACTAAATCTAAAGAATACATAACTATTCATAAAAACGAAAATCTAGTTATGTTTATGGCACATTATCGGATATTTGTAGCATTTAAGGAGCGTTTCTCGTGTGAAATTTTCAGAAAACCATACTAATTTAACTTAGTTGAATTTTTCAAATAGTCTTTCAGTTAAAGCCTCCTAAAGTTTAACTACCCGGTTCAATCAGCTCCATCAATTTATTTTTCAACGCATTTTTCTGCTGCTGTGACTACTCATAGACAAATGATACGATTACTAACAAATCAAACTGTTTATCGTCACTTAAAATGCAAAATAACGTCACATTTCTTTTCATAAATTTACAGGCGAAGGAAAAGCGATATAATGGCTACTACTCATATTCAAACAAAATTTGAGTTTTGGTTATAAGATGGTTATATATTGCTTATATACAGTGTTTCCTGTGTTTTGCACTTTAGGTGACGATATGTGCATGTGGTTTTTCATACATCGGCCAAGCAGGTTCAGATCTGATAAAAAAAAATGTATCAAGCCAAAGCGAACGATTTTTTTTTTGAAAAATTCTAATATTATATAACATGTCGCCATTTTGTCAATTTGTGATATTTTTTTGTACGTGCATCCTTTTGTGTGAACAATATCCATAGCAGATATTATTTTTCAATTATTTCCCTGCAGCCTCGGAGTATGTTACTTTAGCAAAATCACTTCAAAAACATGGTTTGTGATCTGCTGTGATAATCTTTCAAGTTTTGGGAAGCACTTTTCAATTCGAAATATCGGAAGCTTTATGTCCAAATATAGTTAATATAGTTTAGTTCCCATATATATGGTATCCATTAATCATTTTATAAGAAAGAAAGCCCTAGACTTGACATAAAAAGAGGAAAGAAAGAAAACGGTATTTCTAAAAAATTTTTTAAAATATCGTGAATTTATTTTAACACTTTTGTCTGTTTAAGATAAATACCATAATTATTTCCACGAAATATGGCATTTTGCTAGTACTTTAAAAAGCTTTAAAAATTTTATTAAAAATAAAATGAGAAATTAACCCACAGCTGTCATTTACTAGCTGTAACACAAAATTAATAGCATTGCACTGAAATGCTACATCAGTACCCAAGCGCTGGAAGCTACAAATCATCCATATATTGTATAAGTTGCAGCATAGACACATAGTACACACATGAGAAGCTGCCCTTCTTAGCCGCACATAAACCAAGTGCATGTAAGTTTGTATGCATTTGTTGGGTGCTAAATAGATAAACACTTAATATAAAATGCCATTAAAAATGTATAAAAGCAAACGCACACATGCATATATGTACGTAGCTCCACTGGTGTGAAAGCCACTTTGCCAAGACGCCAAAGCCCATTGGCAAGCACGCACTCGCCCAGCAGCCAAACAGCAATTTATGAACTTGCTTTTTGTTTGTACTAACATAATTGTATTTTCTCGGCTTAAATATTTTATCAGTAGTGCCTACAATTATGAAGATTAATTGAAAAGCTCGGGTAGGCGCACAAAGCTCGCATATATATCAAGGCGAAGTGTTGCAGGAGCCGGAGTGGCAAAGGGAAACTAATTGCATATAAGCAAATAGAAGAAGTTTGTGTTTGACACAGAAATATATATATTTACATGCGAGTGCACTTGTTTGTGTAGAGAAATATGTATGGATGTGCAATTTTCGTTGCTAAAGAAAACATTCACTTATTTAGGCAAGTAAGGCATGGCGTATACGTAACTGTTTTATACTACACTTGGTCGGTCACTCTATGTCTTTAAACGTAGTAAGGCATTAAAGTACAACAACAACAAACAATATACGTATGTCTATATATAGTTGTTGCTGTTATTGTAGCACGTTGGTTTTATAAAAACAATGGCCGGCCGCAGCCTGAGCCCAGCAACATCATTTCAGTTAAGCTCACAAATTGTTATCGGTAAGCTGCCAGTAGAGGTTTTTGTTCTGCAATCACGTGTGTACACGTGCGTATGTATATATAGGTATTATGTGTGCATAGGCGCAATCCAATATTGTTGCTATTTCTTTTTCATTTAAGGAGCAACTAAGCCAAGCAGCACTCACTCATCTCACAACCATACATTATTCATACCTGCAGCTAAGTATGTTTGTAACTGTGTGAATCTTTCTTACTACACATTTTATTTATGCATCTATCACCTAGGATAGGTGGGCCTAGCAATTTTATTTTATCGCTCCCTTGAGTTATCTGCATTTTGTCTTTGTCCGCATGCGCTGCGTACTTGCCGTAAATCCATTTTATTTATTGCCCAAGTCACTGTCGGTATTCATTAGGTCATTAGTTAAGCATCGTCAACGGTGACTAAGGTTAGCCGAATGCTCGTCATCGTCTTTGTTGTGCGCACTGTCGAAGCCAAGTGACCGAGTGCAAGTCATTCCGCTGATGATGAACTCCATTTTTCTATTGTCTCTAGGTTTCTGCGTAAATTCTCGTTTCTGTTGATAATATATGTGGATGGGTGTGTGTACGAGTATTGTTTCTTCTGTATTTATGCATACAGTTTAGTTGTTGTGGGCTATTAAGAGGTATATGCCTAACAGTAATTTACCTAAGCCTTTATTCTAGAATTTTGCAGCCTTATTTGCATATGAACAAAAAATAAGTGAAAATCTCAGCCTTTAGAAAGGTTAAGTTATACTTTATAATTTTTATTTATTTTTCTTTATCTGAACCCCTTTTAAATATCCTTTGGTCCCCAAGTACATATGTATGTATGTATGTGTTATTTCAGCTACGTGGAAAACTTCTCATAATTCGAGAGTAGTTTTTTTGAAAGAAAAGTATTTTTCAAAGCCTTGGCATATTTTCCTTCTATTAATATCACTGAGGTATAAGAACAAAAATAAACGCTGAAGGCTAAATCTGACGTATACGGGTCCGGCAACGACTTCTTGAAATCTCGGCCTTGTTTTGATTGCTTTGTGAGACGGTGCATGGTCTTGATTAGGGACTTTATGTGGCAACCAATTTGAGCGAAGCTTTCGCATAATAAAATCTTCATGAACGAGTTGTTCAACGTGTAGCTTTAAAATCTGCAGAGTGCTAGCTATCACGATCAAACTAAGTTTACCAACATCCAAAATATTGTTTCTCATTTTTTATAGTACTTTCTACCTAATAGCTTCTTCTAGACAGTTTAGGCAGCTTCACGAATGGTGCTGATCGGTTAAGAGATCATCAAGCCACTTTTTGATATACTCGTAAGACAGCATTTTTTCATAAAGAAACGGATAGTCAAAATGTTAAAATATATTTTGTCTTCTTTCGTTCCGAGGTCTAAATTTATGGAAAGCAATTATCACAAAAGTCAGTATAAGTTCTACAAATACGCCATCTCAGTAAATCTATAATTTTTGGAGCCACAGAAGAGACTTTGTACTTTTCCAAATCAAAATTTTCAGGAAATTAAAAGATCGGCCTGTTCTTTATAAAGCAGTTATTTGAAGGTCAAAACAGAATTTCCGCCATTTGGAAGATTTTGTCTGTTTTCTTATGTTTGTCTCATTCATGTCTTATTCACTGTCTCATTGAAATAGATATTTTCTTTGAGTTTTACAAAATAGTTTTTTTTTTGCTTAAAGTATTGTTTTCATATCATTTCTTACAAGGTCTGTCGCAAAAGAAACAGAACTTTTTAAATATAACTGTTTCTGGTGGCGCCACATATTGGTGGGTATATGAAATAAAAATTTCGATCTCTTGTTGACATTTCGTAAAAATTTTAAGACAATTGGATAACTACAATCATTGTTATCGATCAAAAAGTGGCAGCAGCTTTTGGTCGTCGGTCGTAAAATGCAAAGAGCAAATATTAAATTTTGCTTAAACTTGGGAAAACGTTTACTGAAACATTTCAAATGATGAAAAAAGTTTATGGGGATCAGTGCCTAACCCGTAGTAATGTGCGTGAGTGGTTTAAGCAATTCCAAAAAAGTCGTGAGGACCTCTGTGACGATCAGAAGTCGGTCGTTTTCAGAAGTCAAAAATAAAGACAATGCTGATTTGTTTTTACGATTCTGAGGGTATTCTACACCGAGAGTTTGTCCCACCTGGCCAAACGATTAATGATGTGTTTTACCTTGGTGTTATGAAGCGTTCTTTGTCACGCATTCGTCGTGCTCCACCACAATACCGTTAGGGAGTGTCCTGACGCCTGTTGCACGATAATGCGCCGTGTTATTGGTCGACGCTTGTCACTGATTTTTTGACAAAAGACTCCATATTAACCATTAATCACTCACCCTACTCACCTGATCTGGCACCCTGTGATTTTTACCTATTTGGAAAACTTCATTTGCCCATGAAAGGACACTAGTTTATGGACATTTCAGCTATCCAAAAGGCGACGACGGATATTCTCAAGAGCATTCCGAAAAATGACCTTAAACACTCATTTGAAATGCTAATTGACTGGGCTAAACGCTGTATCGAAGCACAAGGAAACTACTTTGAATAGAAAAATATAACTTTTGAAAATTATTAATTTTTTGTTGTTTTTTTTTTAACAGTTCTGTTTCTTTTGCGACAGACCTTGTATATCTCCCAGTGGAGTATAGAGCTTCACCAATTAGTAGTAGTACCAATTAAAGGTCGAAGGACTGGCCAAAAGTTTAACTTCTGAGGCTTCACAAAAATGTGTTATTTTTGTTTTCACACTGCAGAGTGGCTTAATAGATTGAAATTAAAATCACAAAATATATCTTAGAAGGCCATGTGTTCCAGCTATTTTGAAGACCGTCTCTGAAAAAAACGTTTAGAGAAATTCGCGTGTAAAGTTTTGGAAAAAGTTTGATACACTAGTAAGGAAACGTTTATAAAACTCTCTTATCTCCGAAACTATTTCCTGAATCCACTTCAAATTTACAAAGAATATTTTAAAACTTCTCATAAGCAGGCGAAAGAAAAACGATATAATAGAAACCGTTCATGTTGAAACAAACTTTGAGTTTTGGGTTAATAGATATATATTGGTTATATCTGACAGCGGAAGCTGAAAATTTTGTGCTACATAAATATATATACATATGTAATATGATGTAGGGAATCGTCAGGAATAAAAAACCTCAATTTCGATAATTTTGATAATTCGTTGTTTTAAATTTTTTGTGACAATATGTACTTTGGATAAGGAAGCAAACAATCGACTTAATGAAATTTATTAGTCGAAAATCAAGAAAATATTGGTTTCTCTTTTTCTTAACTGTTAATTTAATTATTTGATCATTATTTTTCCAGCCTAATGTCTTATTATCCTCTATTATGAGACTATTTTGTCGGTATTTTGTAATTTTACTCTGTATGCGGCTTCGGTTGTTTGTGAGCAATCCACTGCCAAAGCTGTTTGAACCCATATAAAGGGCTTTAATGTAAACCCAAAGATATAATAGGTTTCGACAATATAAAGGGGACCCACACTTCAATCGATTAGCTACTGTAAAATTCCTATTTTTGGCTACGACCTTGAACAGCAGGAACCGGAACTTAGATACAAAACTAATATAAAACTATAAACATATTACAATTAGAACAGAAAGGAATTGTCTAGAACTTTATAAATGATATCTATTTTATTTTCTTTGCAGTACTTTCGCACTCTGAACACCCGCGTCTCGGTGGTGTACATTGAAACATGGGGCAAAAATCAGGCGGCCATCGATGGCAGCAAGGACATCAGCAAAGCCATATCGAATTTCAACGATTACACATCGCGAAATCTTTTCCAAATAGAACGCGACACCACACAGTTACTAACGTAAGTAAAGCCACTCAATATATACCAACTTTTTACATTCTAGTACTTGTATGATTATATAAATATTAAGTTCTTTAAAAGAGCAATTACGAGTGATTTAAAGCAAACGGTTATGTAAGCAAGTAACAGTAATTGAAAGGATATTAACAGCGCTGCACTAAATTGAGCCGAATTCAATTGCGTGTGGATGTGTGTCTAGACAATAAGCCTACGCTAACGCATTGACTAATAGAATAGACCATATAGAGTAGAATTGAGTTAGCAATTACATACATATTTACATATATGCGGCATCTATAGCTGGTGTGGCAACTGTTGCCGAAAATGCACACAGAAATGACAATTAAATTTACAAATGCATAATTAATGCACAGCCAGTCCAGTCGGGGTGGCCAGGCTGGTCACAAGAGCCACGGAGCCCCGACAATCTTTTATAGATAATGCGACGAAGGGTGGTTTATTAGCCACCAAACACTAGGCAGGCTTAAACGCAAAAGCTTTATTTGTGTAAATGTGTGTGTGTGCACCACGATGAGTGTTTGGCCTAGCGATACGCGACAGCCACATTTATTATGACCACTACAGCAGCGTCAGCTTGTGCCAACTTAACAATTACCGACTCATGGGCCCACCACCCACTTCCAACTGGCACTGGGCGGATGAGGCCTGCCAGCGCTAAGCCTTAGATTGTCTTCCAAAACGTTGCGCTCACAACTGTGGATTATAATGAGCAAAGCGCGGCCAAATGCCTCGTCACATGAGCCCTTTCACCCTAATGACAGCATAAACTTAGGCAAACTAGACACCAACTGGATGGTAGTGGGTGAGTCGTAGGATGGGTGGAAGTGGGTGGGGTGGTGATTGTGTTTGTTTAGCTCCAAACTGTTGGTGGCCATTCGCACGCTGTCTGACTGGCTGGCAGGCTGACTATAAAGTTTTAATGCGCGTTTCTGATTTTATTTACGCAGCATATTTGAAGGGATAATAAATTTTCATATTTAAATACCGTTACCCGCAACTGTGCAACAAGCACACAGCTGAAGTAGAGCCCTGCAACACCACACAATTGCCAGAATAAGCAATGAGTTGGTCATTATGCTCATTTTATTATGCTAAATTTGCACACACACACGTTCAAACACATACATGCACACAATTTATACCCTGCATAGCAGGATTTGAACACTTTTGAACTCTTCATTTTGTAATCTGCCTTTGAGCGGAGCGGCGGGTCTTTAATAAATGACTGTTGTTTTACTGCTGATTCGATTAAATTAGCATTTAATTATGCCATTGCTGCGCTGCTAAATGAAAATGTATTGGTAGTTGGGTCGGTCGCTGAACCCGAGTGAGCCGTAAAAGTACTCAGCGCTGAATTTGAAGATAATTTACTACGCTCGTGTGATACTTCTGCCACGTGCTGCGCGCTTCATGTTTGCACGTTCTTCGCAATTCAGGTAGATTGTGCGACTCATCAAGTGATTGATGATGAGTGAGATCAAATAGTTGAGTGACACAATTTCGAACAAAATTGACTGCCAGGTAGGGTTGAAAATAAACTAAAAATACAAAAAACGCCAAATAATTGGTTTTCTTTTTGAGGAAGGATTGTAAACAAGTAGCAAAGCCCACATACAACTAAAAATACAAATTCAAAATTCTATATTGCTGGACCGCATGTATCAAGTTTTGGAGAAGACCAACACACTTCAACTTGAAATTTATATATGTTTTATTTATAAAATTTATTATTCAAGAGAAATGGCTCACCGTTAATGCCACGTCTACCATTCAACCTATAAAATTCGTACATTTTGAGAAAATATGAGCCAATGACAATAAACTCAAAGCACAAGAGATCAACTGATAAGACTTAAAACGTGTCACAATAAACTTTATATATTGAGTTATGAAAAAAATATAGACTTGACCACTAGTGAAGTCAATTAATATCTCATTTGGCACAAACGTAGTTGTATATAATGAACTGGTAAACCACCTAAATGTCCTTCTTCGTCGAAATTTGTCTATCTTAAGGGGCACACCCACGATTTTGAGAATTGAAAAAAAAAATGCTGTATTAACAATTTTAAAAGTTTGTTGGGAGAAAAAATAGTATGACTTTTTAGCTTAAATTTTGCAAAATGTTTTTTTATGGGCTGGTATGACTTTTAGCCAACATCAAAAAAAGTCATTGGTGTTGAGTATACGCTTGTCTTTCTGAAGTACATAAATTGCATTCGGTGATTTTTACGATGAGACAAATTACTCAACAAAGAAGTTCCATTAAATTTTGGGTACAGAATGATGATTATTTGTCGAGATCAAGTTTATTCAAATAAGTTTGAGACCGCGTTGATAACGAACCGCGTCCAGGACGCCCATAACAAGCGTCTGATGATCAACAAGTCAATAAAATAAAGTTGAGAGTGCTTGAGAATCACTCTAATTTAAAAAAAAGGGTCGCACTAACGTCTGTGAAACAAAGCTTTCCGACTACCAGGAGATCGAGAAACATAATATTACTGGCGATGAGCCTTGGATCTATGCTTATGACGATCAGTCTGTCGAATATCGTGGCAAAGATCAACCGAAGCCGAAAAAAACACGTCAAAGCAGGTCGAAAATAAAGGTTATGTTGACAGATTTCTGAAGACAGATTCTCGAAGTGTGGTGCACTCCGAATTCCTTCCGACCGGCCAAACTGCTAACAACTATTATAATGTTATGAGTCGTTTACGTGAAGCTATTCATAAAAAGAGGCCGGAATTATGGGCCGAAAAGTCTTGGTTTTTACACCACGATAATACAACGTCGCATACTGCATTGATTCTTCGTGAGTTTTTCTTCACATTTTCAGCTACCATATTCGCCTTACCTCTGTGTGTTTTCAGTCAATTGAAGGCACTAAACGTGATTCGCTATGCGGATAGAAGGCTATGCCCGAAATTTCCTTTAACAACTATTTCGAGGATTGGAAACAACGTTGCCACATTGAGGGAAACGTCATAGATTTTGAAGGATCAATTAAGAATTTTAAAATTATGAATAAAGTTTTACTCCTTTTGCTCATAGTATTTGAGAAAGGACAGTCAAGTTTTTGACCGACGGCGCTATGGAAGAGGTCCTACATGGCTTAAGCCAACAAAAAATACTCTACTGGAAGATGTTGTCCTAACAATGGCTTAAGATCGAAAAAAAATTCAAAAATTTACTTATTCGATTTTGGCTCAGAAATTTATAAATTGATATTGATGGAATAACTATTCTCCGAGTAATCACTTCCGAAAATTCGATATTCTTCTGACGCTTAAAGGTAAACTGATAGAACCAGAACTGATTGAACTGAGCGGCTAAGCTTTAGACGGATCTAGCTTAGAACCGATTTAAAATTGAACATGTTATTTTTAAAGTTATAATAACATACGTGGGCCTGAATTAAAAAAAAAAAAAGCTTAATCAGTTCCGAGAAGATTTGTCATTACTTATATGACCCTGCCAGTTAGTTCCTACATAGCTTTGTTGATGAAATGGCTGCTACTAATTGTGTAAATTTATCTTTGTCATTCTTGTCGTTTCTGTTATGCTGTCGTTACGGCAGAAAATATAACCCAATGATATAAAGTAGGCGGCAGTGTTTACAGTTCTTGTTTGAATAAAAATACCTTACCGTGCTGCTTTCATAAAATGTTGTACATAGCTTTGCCTTATACATCTTATATGGTGCTCATCGGCTTGGATGCGGGCCAATTTCTCATTCATACTTTTTAGTTTTTCTCTATCTATTTTTGTTTCATCTACTGTCCAACAAAGACTTCAAACGACAACTTTTTGAACCGAACTTGTCATCCAGGGACTTTACTAACGCAAACTCATACAGGTCGAAAGACAACTTACAAGTTGTAAAACACAAAATTCTACAGCAAATACCGGAAACCCCCGAAAGTGTCAAGTCTTTGGTAACCGCAATAACAATCATGTCCGCTCCAAGCCCAACGAATGTTTTTACACCTGTGTACACAATATAAATGCTCGAACACACATATTAATCTACGTAATTTTGCTTATCCACCTAAATACGATTCATTTCATCTTCGTGTTGTCTATTTATCACTCCTACGTTCTTGTCCTCACTCACTCATTCGAAGGCATTTATAGCAAATGGTCACACGTAATGCCAATGAAATTGATGTTTCGCGGTTGACAAACAACAACACACGCCAACGTGAACTATGTCAGCTAACATTTTTTACGTTCTACTCTCACATCCACCTTCCTTTCCAAATTTGTGGTTGCGCTTAGCTCAAGTGGCACTCCTCGCGGCGGTGAGTGGGCATTGACATCTGCAATGATCTATTACCTACGTGTCTTTGGCAGATGAAATCTGTCAGGCAAGCCAATTTTCGTTTTGGTTTTTCCTTAACAGCCCCTCAGCGACGGTGATTAGTGGGAGAGAATGTAGAGTGATGGCGCAAAGTTACATGTGTTTAGAAATCGTTTATTCACGGTGAGTTCGAGAGGAAATGAGATGTGTGGAAAACGTAGCGGGCTTGAAAATTCATTACTTGTTATTTGAATTGAGTTCCGAAAAGATACTGGTGATGGCAGTAAACATAAAATATAGGACCCAGACGATTTTCTGAGAAATCTAAAGAACAAAACGAACATGTATCAGACAGGCTGTAAAATTCTTATTGTTTTGAAGAAAAATTACTTTTGTGTAAGAACTAAATTTAAGTGTACAAAATTTTCATGAGGGATGATACAAGAGTTGGCATCTTCCAACTATTCGATATTCTATTTTCTGTACGACTTATCTGTATATACTTGCTTAGAAGCGACTAATATTTTATGATCTGAGTACAAAAAAAGTTCATAGGTGTTACAAGGTGCATTAGAATCTGCTATCTTTATCTACCACTGAGAATTTCATGACATTTCATGTATTGGAAGTGAAGTTATTGCGTTTTAAGTGTCAGTATGTTTGTGTTATCGGTGCGAAATTGAGCTTGGAACAAAGAGCCAACATTGTTTTGAAATGGTAATTTTAATTTTTGCCCATGAAAGGAAAGCGTTATGCAGACATAGAGGCCATTCAAAAGGCTTGCACCGGCATACGGGCGGCCATACTGGCCAACAAGCTAAAACACTCTTTCGACATGCTTTTGGACCACGTAAAAAGCTGCATTGAAGCAGAAGGAGTGCTGTGGAATATCAATGGTTATACTTTTCTTATAACTTTTGACTTTGTGACACAGTACATAATCATTATAAAACACCGCTCTCATATTCTTCAAAAGGAAGCATAAAAATGGTCCGAACCACGATTCCGCAATTGTAACATACCGGTCTTTTCGCAATTAAGCAGCTCCAAACGTAGACTTGTTACAATTTTTCGAAAATACGTAAAATTGCGCTAATTTGACAGCGAATCTAGCACATACTACTGTGTTATAGAAAATGTTAAAAATAAAACTTCGACGACGTTTACGCGATTATAGCTCAGTTTACAACAGCGCGCTAGTCTGTATTCCTTTTCGCTGTTTGGCGCCAATTGGAGACTCTAAGCGTAGCTAGGTCCTTCTCCAGCTGGCCTTTTCAACAGAGTGGAGGTCTTCCTATTCCTCCGCTTTCCCCGGTAGTACTTCCCGCATACTCTCAGAGCTGGAATGTTTTCATTTATTCGGGCGACATTCTCTAGTATCACCTGTTGGCCAGAATTGCTCTGGATTGGATTTTGAGGCTGACACTGTTGTTGGTGTTAATGCTGGTTCCAAGATATGCGAAATTATCTACGACTTCAGAATTATAACTGTCAACAGTGACGCGGGAGTCAAGTGTGACGACTGTTTGCTTGATGACAGGAGATATTTCATTTTAGACCCTTTTGCTTCGCTTCCTTATCCATTATATATGACCTAACCAGTTTGTTGTGGTCTTTAATATTTTACACAATACGCTAGATAGAACCTTGTATCTTCCTTTTTGTCGATTGGGAAGAGGATACTTAAATTTCAATAGTCGAGCATGCTTTCGTCCGACGGGTAATTGCCACTCGAACTTCTTCATAGTCGGTCATTGGAACGTCGGCTCCATCATCATCGATTGGAGAATCGGGTGCACCATTTTCTGACGTTTTTTTGTCACTGCCATTTTGCAGGCTAGAGCAGTGTTCCCTTCCATATTTCGGCCATCAGTTACTAAATCACCTCTGAGGGTTCTACTAGAGTAGCATTAACATTTACATAGCTATGGAGCTGGTATTAACTTAAAGTAAAAATCCCCCATCTGGGAAAAGTAAAAAAGGCAATTGAGTACTTGGTAGCTACTATTATGGGTGAATCTATAAAATAAATAATTCCAATTCTAAAATCATCAATGAAATTTTATCAAGCTGGCTGGAATATTACACCTATCTTATTTATGTCTACTACTTCGGTAAAGAAGCTGATTGCTTACTTTGTACCTAAATTTGTTAAATATAACCATTTATCTTAGGGACTCTCAGAAATGCAAAATGTTGAATATTGTTGTATACGAATGACCTATTAGACCCACAGTTATTCACCAGTTGCCTTACAAAATACATTTTAGGGACATTTAATGTGCTATTCCTTGGCTAATTAAGTATATTCACCACCCAAGTTTATTCAGTATTTTTTTTTTACCCCGGAAGCACATGTGAATGGAAAATTAACTAAAACTGGTTGTATACATTCCCTTAATAAGTTTCACACAAATTTAATTCCACTTCTGGGTTCTTCTCGAATTGGCTAAAATAAAGAAGTCATCGCCTCCACATAAGCCTACGTCAACCGAAAGCACACCTCATTACTTTTTTCGGCGTGTACATAAACTCACACCACACCAGTGAGGAAATTCTGTTAAATTTTTCATGAATATTTCTACGCACGCGTCTTCTTAAGTGGTTAAGTAGCAAAGTAGGTAGCACTTCTGCGGGCTGTTGCAATTTAAAATGTACGTAAATGGCTTTTGACATGGGATCATAATCCTTTTACAACATCAAAGCACACTATACTTAGATGCAGGCACACATACTCGTACATATATTTGGTACAGTTGGACTCAACTTTGAAGCTATTACCACATTATTTTCTTAATATGAAAGAAGTATAAGTTCTTTTTTACATCTGGGAATATTGGTCACGTTTCATATCGTTGTTGTCGTAGGTTCGAAATAAGAGCAGAAATATATATATATCAGTTTATATAAGCACAGTTGGTGCAATTCATCAAATGTCCACTTTTATCTACTACTTTTTAGTAATAAAACCAAAAACTATTGATTTCCCTGCAGTATAACATTTATTTTCTGTATATGTATACAGTTCTGCGCCGTGACCCAAACATTTTGTGTCTGTATGTATATATAAATTCGAGAACAGACTGCTACACATTGGACCGCGCTCGGCTGTAAATTGACACAACGCCAATAAATTATTTATTTATTAATTCCCGCTGATATGTGCGTGTATTATGTGTATGTGTGTCAATGTGTGTCAGCATGTGGGTGTGTTCGGGACACAAAACGTGCAAATGTGCGCCAATAAGTTTCGCAGTCCTTTTGATGACAGCGTAAATGGCCAAATAGCTCACGTTTGCTCTGCGAGTGCATATATCAATGTGTTTACTCATGGCTGTACATATGTTCATATATACATATGAAACCATACCTTTATACGTATGTATATTTGTCAACTCTCCACGACAACCAATGTCGCCCATCAATATTTTATTTGAGGACATCAACAAATGGGATATTTATCGTTTACTCATTTACCCACACATACATACACTCGTTATTGAAAAAACCTGAAAATATGTATATACCTACATACATGTAAAGAAGGTAATTTTTTATGCGTCAGACTAATGAATTTAGAAACTATTTTTAATATCGTTGTAACTTCGTTCCTTTGGGGAGTTAGTGAGGATGAGTTGGGTTTTGGGTTTATTGATCCCAGTTGACTGATTGGGCTCTTAGATGTTGATAAATATGTTGATGTTATAAATAATGTCGCGTCGTCTTGTATGGTTCAACAATTTATTTATTTATGTTTTCGGATTTTTTTTAAGGTAACTTTTATCTTTATTTTCAATTTGGGGATCATCGCAACTATTTTTAAATTTTTCTACCTCTTTTCAAATGTTGTAACCAACAGGTGAACTGAATTATTAACAATGTTGAAATTTTCACATCAAAATAAGTCATCAGTCTGAATATACAAATTCGATAACAATATATACATATATATATGTTACGGCTCGTCTTAAGGCGTTACACCTGTTTGTTCGGAGAAAAAACAACCTTTTTTTAAGAACTTTTTTCTAATATAAAAAATAAAATATTTTATTAGAATTTTTTACTGTCACAGAATTTTTGAAATTTTTGGAAAGAGGATTCTAAGCTCGGTCATTGCGACGGCATTTCCGGTAACCCCTCGGAGAAAGATGCGCCCGCGTTGGCAGGATAACTCCTTACATAATCATCTAAAGTAAAAAAATACGTGTTAAAATTTAACTTAAAGCTTGAAGAAAGAAAAAGAAAAACTGAAAATTGGATTTTTGTCAGTCATTTTTACGAAAAAATTAAAATTTCTGTGGAAATTTCGCAACATTTTTTCAAATAGTTGTAATAGAAAAAAAAAATCGTCCAAGCCTTTCAGAAATGTATCTCAAAGATCTGCATAAAATTTCAGAAAGATTAGTTGAGCAGCTTTCGAGAAATCTTGCCAACCGACTTAAAAAACACTGTTTCGAGAAAAAAAGGCGTTTAAAGACGGCGCACTTAACTCAGTGAACACAGAGTGCACAAGTTCTCAAGGCTGTATCTCCAAAATTATTACTCGGTTAACTTGAAAATTTAGGACATTATTCTGTTGTAGAATTTCACAAGGCAAAAAAATCGATTTTTTGAAACCTCTATCTTTCTTGAGCTTTTTTGTAAAACAAACCGGATAGTAAAAAAATCTTCTGGCGAGCCCTTTTCGAATCCGTCGCTTCTGGACGATTACTATCTTCAGACGGCTATTTATTGACAGTATAGGTCAGAATTAAGTAGTAGTTGATTCCCTGCTTAAGCCAGCAAATTCATACCAAAATCTTTCTGACAGTCGATCCTGGTTTGGAAAGAATTTGCAACGTCTCAACGCAATTCGAACGCGACCGTTTTCGCTTGACATTGTCGAAGATCGTCGGCTTGGTATTACCTACGGGAAGGAGAAACTTAAACGCATATACAGACTTTACCAAAGGAAACTATAAAATGTGAAATATTTTCTCTTCACTGCTACTCATATTTAACTTGTGCTCGAAAAATACTGGATCAACGAACCACAAAACTGTCTGAGAAGTTTTTTAGTATGAAATATTGTTGTTCCAACGTCACGTGTGTGTGTGAGCTTTTACAACGTGATATATTACTAAATACACCCAATAGATAATAATAGTAATTTCCTTAGACTTTATAATAAAGACACATATTGTTCTCGGAATCGTTCCTCGTTAACTGCTGCAAAAACTATGAAAATCTAATTGGAATCGTTTTCCAGTTGGGTTTAATTAAAATAATGGCAGAAAGCAAAAATCGAGAAAAAACTGACCTTTAACTTCTGACTCCTCAAATTGCCGCTTTAAAAGCATCAGAACTACTACTGACACATGTGTATAACACCATTATTTTCTTTATTATTTTTACTCATCCGACTGTTAGCTCTATTTAGACTACTATGAACTACTACTTCAATTTCTTATGACGCTGTAGAAGTACTGCTATTCCACTATTTAACACCACCGACTCCACTTCAATTCTTAACGCAAGCAACTCCTTAAAGTGCCGTATAAAATTACAATAATAAATAATGTGTTCATCATAACCTAAAAATGCCAACGTCTGCAACTTGCCAAACTGCAAGAAAAACAGTTAAAAGCCAAAAGTCATAAAAGTGTGAACATAACAACTTTTTGCTCATCAACACTTGCGCAAATTCACTGGCAGCAATCGTGCTGGCGCAGCAACAGCAAACCGAAAAAAATGCTGCATCTAAAGTATTTATAGCGCTAGCAAACGTGCTAAGCTATAAAATCTCAAATAAAATGAAAAATAGCAAGCTTGACTCTTTAGCAGCTATGCGTAAGCGTAATAAAGCGCAAGTCTAGACCAGGTATTGCCACTACATACACATATAAGCTTATATAAACTGTGTATACATACATATGTATGTGTACCGTCTTATATGTGCTTGTGTCGGTACTTTCGCACCACAAGTAATGCGATTTCGCAAATTTATGCAAACATCTACAAAATTTACATATCATTAGCTTTTATTTTGCTCGCTCTCGTAAGCGGGTGGTTTGAGCTGCTCAACAGCAATTGGCAACTACAAAAATATACACAGTTCGAGAGCCAAATGGCGAACTCGCCTCGCTAGTTACACGCACTCATTCTTCTAGCACATTTACTTTAACTGCTACTTACTCCCTCCAGTAGAGTTAATGCACATTGGTTAGCCTCGACGACGACGACTGCAGATCAAAGGAATCATAAGCGAAAGCTGTAAGCCTTAACTGGTTGCTAGCGGAAGTTGCTTATACGCCCCGTGCGTTTGCTGACTAAGTAGGTTGTTTGCTTGCTGTGTACGATGCGTATGTGTTAGGCACACACAAACACACTTGCTTGAGTAGGCTTTGAAGCGATTTCGCATTTTCGCTACACGTTTTCAAGCTTATGCACAGACTTGCTTACCCACATACATACATACATTCATAAAAATCTGCTTATAGTCGTTGGTTTTGTTTGTTATTATTTACGCTTGGTTCTCCTTGCTGCTGATTTTCATTTTCATAATTTTTCACTTGCCATAGCAAACTGAATGGCTATATTTTCATTTCGTTTGATTTTTTGTGGCAGTTCTGCCAGCTTTTCCTTCTGCGTTTTTGGGCTCCACAGGCCTCTGCCTTGGCAAAGTGTTATTATGCGTTTCTGCTGGCTTTACATTTGCCTCGCTTAGCCTTGAAATGTGTTGGCAAATGTGAATATATAGCTGTAAATATAAGCAGCGCAGACGTGTGCATTTATTTCACACAAGTAGTCGAAAGTGTGTGCCAGGGTTGCCGAGTTGGCTGCTGGGAGTTACGTTTTCAACTACTCCTAATTTTTATCACGCATTGCATTATGTAATTCTTTTGTTTGAAAGAAAAAGAGTATCTTCACTTGTTATAAGAAGAATTCTTAAAGACTCATCTTTTTTAATAATACCCGAGCAACGCAGGAATAAAACCAAATAGGTGACGGTTCTGTATGTTGAAGAACTTCGCTTTGATGCTGATTGTGGCTAGACGTTCATCCACTAGGGTGAATGCCAGGACTCGGCGACGGTGTTTCTCTCCCACCTCAAATTCCACACCGAATTCGCGCTCCTTTATATGGCCGCTGTAGTAAATGTCGCAAGGACCTACTCGCCTCAGTCTTTGTGCCGTCCGTCGTACTTCTTGAATGGCGGTGATGTCAGCTTAACTCTTACGACAACATCAATCTGCTGGGTAGCGGACCCGGCACTATAAACCGTTATCTTAAATACATTTCGTCGTCATCAAAGGGAGTCCCCATTCGAGGCCATTTTTTTCATTTCATTGTGGCGTTTTTTACGTGGCGGGTCCAAAACATAGCGCATAGCCCTGAAGCGGGATGGTTCATATTCTTACTTTAACTTGCCTTCAAATGGATGTTCTTTGGTTTCCCAGAGGAAAATTGGTCTAAGACCGGAGGTCGTGAGCAGCTCAACCCATATATAAAAGAAGCGTTTCTGGCCACTCTCAAGTAAATGGCGCCCATGGAACTTTACGCACTTACGTGCACTTCTACACATAAATCTATCCTCCAAGATATTTAAATTTGGCACTAATATCTTAATATGTACTCGCCATTATTAGCAAAACTGATGCATTTGATTTAAACAGCCTTCTATAGAGGCGAATTTTTCACCAGCAGAATTATACCATAACACGTGGATCAATAAGTCCTGGACTGACGTAATTGACGCTGGCAGACAAGAGTTCCGTGTGATTTCTCATAAGGTGCGATACATGCAAAATATACCGGTCCAAATTCTGACGATGTCACTCTTAATGTGTATGGCTCACGAGTCTACTAGCGATTTAAGTGCCGCTTGTCTTGATATTCTCAAAAACGATCAAAAACAACAACGTGTCGTTGATTCTGAGCGCTGTTTGAAGCTGTTTCGCCGGAACAAACCGGATTTTTTGCATCGGTATGTGACAATGGACGAAACCTGGATCCATCACTACACTCCGGAGTTAGAGCGGCCGTCAGCCGAGCGGACTGCAGTCGGTGAAAAGCGTCCAATGCGGCCAAAAACGCAAATGTGGGCTGGTAGGGTTATGGCCTTAGTATTTTGGGATGCTCATGGAGTTTTGCTCATCGACTACCTTGACAAAGGTAAGACCATCAATAGCGAACGTTACATTGACCAATTGATGCGTTTGAAGGACGAAATCGATGAGAAACGGCTCCATATGAAAAAGAAGAAAGTGCTCTTTCATCAAGACAATGCGCCGTGTCACAAGTCGCTCGCTACAATGGCGAAATTGCATTATTCTGCTTCGAGTTGCTTCCACCCACCATATTCACCGGATCTGGCTCTCAACGACTACTAGCTGTTTGCAGACTCAAAAAAATGCTCCAAGGAAACTGATTTGCTCCAAAGAGGAAGTCATCGCCGAAACGAACGCTTATTTCGAGGTCAAAGATAAATCGTTCTATAAGAAAGGTATTGAAATTTAAAAGAAGTGCTGGACTGATTGTGTTGCTGTTGAAGAAGACTATGTTCTTGACGATGATCTTGCTAAGTTTGGATTGCCAAAATTGAAACTGTATATGTCGGAAATATTTGAGACATGCAGAATTCTTGTATTACCTGTCAATACCCCTGCAGACCTCTTAGCCACCATCAGATTACTTTCAGAATTATTAAGAACAATGTACTTTTTCCATTGTTCCAATGCTCAGCATTGGAAAGCTGGCGTCCTTTTCGTCTTTTTCAGTACCATATTTGTCATTCATTTGAAGCGTAAACAGCAATCGGATTCTTCACTCAAAAATGTCGAAATTTCTGCGTGAAAAAGTGTTTTTTCGTTGAGTTTTCTTTAAGAGAAACTGAAAGCATTACTCGATGAACTGTTGGGAAACACAAGAAGAGTGCATGAAATCCTTTGGGAATCACTTATGAAGCCAATTCAGAAAGTTTAAATTCAGTCGTATACATTTATAAGCAGAGAAATTTATTGGATGTTAAATGAATTGATGTTAAAAGATGACTTTGAATGTCAGAAATGCTGCTTTCAAGATTCAAACAAAAGTCGTTTTTGCATCGCATTGTGTGTGGTGATGAAGAATGGATAAATTATGACAACCCTAGGTATAAAAAATCGTATATGAAATCTGGCCAACCAACCGATTCAACGGCAAAGCCGAATATCGCTGACGCTTTGTATTTGGTGGGAAACCACATGTGGCGAAAGCCATTAATGAGCAACGTTACCGTCAACAACTTATCAATTGAAAAATACCTGGAATTCGGGACTAGACAATAGGGTATAAATTTCCATTGTGAAAACGATCAGCCTTATGTTCCAAGGCCAAGCAAAAGCTATTTGGGGTTGGAAGGTTCTGCAGCGCTCACCTTATTTTCGGTATTGCCCCTTTCGGACCACCATTTTTTTGGATCGAACTCAAACTCATACAAATTTACTTTGTACTTAAATATATATATTCATATGTATATGTCTCTATGTGTTTCACAAAGTCAAAGTGAAAGCAAACGAGATGTGTTGCTACTTTACTCAGCCTCAATGAACAATTGTTTGGCGGTGTGTGTGTGTGTGTGTGTGGCGTAAAGGGTGAAAATCGCTATGAAGGCTGTGCGTAATTTCCTACTTTAATAAAGTAGATTTGTGCCAAGCGCAAAACAACGGCGGAACGGCCGACAACCGGTTTATTTTATTCTGTTATTTTCATTATTTTACTTTTGCTATTGGTTTACTGATGTTGTTGTTGTTGCTACTGCGGCCTATTTGACTGGTGGTCGGCAGTTTGCGCCAGGCGCTTGTGCCAATTACATAAACCAATAAAAACTATTACATAAATAAATATTCGCCGTTATGTATGGCAATATGAATACATAAGACACACTTGGCAGCTAAACGCCTAAGCGCCTCAGCGACTCAGCGGCGAAACGGATAAACGGCTTAGCGACGAAGGCGAACGAAATGCTTACATGTAAAACAAAAACAACAACAGCAACTAGGTAACGTTAGCGCAAAAAACAAACAGCAACAACAACAAACATTCAACGCCTTAACTGCCCGCACAACTACTACATTGCCCGCCCTCCGCGCCCGCAACCGAAATGGTTAAATACTAATACACACTCAAGCGTACTTCAAACGCCCATTTAGCCGACATGTATCCGCATTGGAGCACGTGTGTGTGCGTGTGTTTATTTGCATATTTCTATATTCATTCGTATATAAGCTTTTTATGGCATTAGTTTGCTAAAGGAAGCGGAAATGCGCGCAAAAGTAAAGGCGGAAATGTGGCGGCGTGCACTGCAAAATGCGTTCGTGTGTGAGTGTGTGCATACACATCTACATTTCTGTATATATGTATATGGGTAAGTACCGTGCTCTTCTCCCTGCCTTGCAGCTTGCTCTGCTTTCCTCTGCTGCTTTGCTTAAAGCGCTTAGCTTAAACGCTACAAAATGCTTGCTGGCCATTTGGAGACTCTAAATGTGTGTGCGTGTTTGTGTGTATTTGTATTTACGTTAATGTGTGGATATTTGCCTGCTTTTTGAGCCCGCGCAAATGTTAGTCACGTGCGCTTGGTTGAAGCAGGCTCGGCAACGAGTAGCAGCGTGTTTGTTTGTTGTTGGTATTTTGCTCTTCCTTCTTATTAAGAATTTATGCACGAACAGTTTGTGACGGATACTCTGTCAAACATTGAAATAGGGAAAACTATATCTTACTAAATTTAAAAAAATATATGTATAGCAATTTTTTTTATCAAATTTAATAATGTTTTTAAGCCTGGTTGTTTATTTAAATGTAAATAATAACAGGTTTCGAGCATGAAAAAATACCATATGTAAAATTATTTCTGAACATCTCTGCCCTTAATTACGTCAAATTCACACCTTCTTCATCAATCCTTTCGTGATTTTTGAGTTTGTTTTATTTTTAAACTGAAATCGAATGTATTTCATCAAGTCTCTCCAAAGTCATCGTTAGCTCTCTGTCTACTTTTTCCAAAAGCATCTTAAGACATACTCTATTTGGTGTTCTGTGTTACATAATGTCCTTTGTCTTACTGTTCTTATTAAAAAATATATAAGAATCTTTCGGCTGGAGTATTTTTTATGCGAGATATCCAAGGTGGGTCTCTGAGGCGGTAATAACTTACTCATCCGACAGGCGCGTAACTTTTTCAAATTTGGATATAAAAAATTGGAAACAGACACAATTATGTAGAATAAAATGGATAGGACTGTAGTTTTTAGACAAACTCTGTCCATTTTGATGTGGCGGACCCGATTTCGCATGCTCATTACAATCGCCAATGAAGAGAAGAGTTAGCATCAAAGCGCTCTGTGATTTTATTGCACGATTTCCTTGCTCATAAACATTTTTTTAAGAACGCGGACAATGCCACTTCCAAAAGCGGAAAAAACATAATTATGATTCATATTCCTCTTTGAGAATGTACTATGTGTTAGTACACTTTTCTTGCAATTGCGTTGCCAGCAGGCTAAGTTGTTAGCGAACAGCCGAAGGTGGCGTAATTTCAAAGCTATATTTCAGTCAATCTGTCATTTATATACATATGTACGAGGTATGACAATTAAGGAATGAGACTGATTCCATAAAAACCGTATATTTGAAAATTATTCTACAACCCTGCCATCCCCTTCAAAGTAGTCCCCTTGGGCAGCTATACAGCGATTCCAGCGCGTTTTCCATGCTTCGTAACATTTCTGGAATGGCCGCCTGGATGTCCGTAATCGACTCAAAATGGGTCACAGGGTGACATATCGGGCGAATAAGGCAGCTGTTGCAACACGGCGAACCCTTTAGAGGCCAAATCTGAGACACGCTGAGGGCGGTGTGGCACGGTGATCGTGATGAAGGATCCAGTTACCAGCGATGTCTGGGCGCACCCTGTTGACTCGTTTTCGCAATCTTTCGAGTACTTGGCAATAGTAGACTTGATTCACAGTTTTACCCTGGAACGAATTCTTTGTGGACGATTCCACGGATATCAAAAAAGGCAATAATCATCATTTTCACCTTCGACTTGCTCATGCGAGCTTTTCTCGGGCGGCGGGCGCGCGGAGACAACCATTGTGAGCTTTGGCGTTTGGTTTCCGGGTCGTATTAGAAAAACCAGCTGTAATAACACGATCAAGCAGCGTGGGATCGTTTTCCATTTGTTCCAAACTTGTTCTTTTGATTTCGTTTTTCCATTTTGGTGACGAGCACTACAAACACACGTATACTCAACTTGACGCAGAAGGCGAACTAAACAAGCTAGAGCGATGGTACATATATCAATGGAGAGGGAGGGGATGTAGGTCACAGGTTTACTACAAGCGCGGTAATAAAAGCAGTCTCATTACTTAATTGTCAAACCTCGTATGGGCAGGTGTGGCTTCGATTTGACACTTTGATGACGTTATCCCTGCTAAGATCGTCCTACGAGTATTAACCAAACCTAACCAGACTTATAGCTATAAAATTCTGCCAGTATCTTTTGAAATTTGACAAAAAAAAATTATAGTTTTTTCTGGCATTATATGTAACATGTTTCAGAACTCGACTCCGAAGCCGAAGACAATTGTTTAACTCATCGTTAGCAGTTGAGTACGAGAATGAGAGGAAAAATATTATTTGGCATTTCAATTCTATTGTTATATGAGTATCTGGTCGGTGATTTGAATATTTCCTTCAAATTTCGTTCACTTAAAGCGTTTTGTATTATTTGAAGTCATACTGACAACAGGTTTAGTTGTGAACTACTGAAAACTAGGAGACATACTTAAATAGTTTCACACAATCAAATCAAATTAATTGAATGCCCGAATTCACCCTCTTAATATTAAATGTCTGGCGACTTCCAACTTTTCCAAAATATTCATTTCAATTATTTTACATTCCAATGATATTAGAGGTTGGTCACCTTCATTATTTCGTAGCCACGCGACAGCTACAAAGCAATCATCTTCAATAACCCGATAATCATATCCTTTGGCGCCTGAAGCCCAGCACCGCAGGGGCACTTAAAGCGCAAAAGGCATGCCAAACTTTAAACGTTTACGTCTTCATATTATTTTGACTGCAAAATACACCTTTGCATAACTTTTGATTATAAGTTTTCGACCTTTGTTGTTGTGTAAAATAACGCCGCCTAAATAAAGAATTAAATTTAATACTCAATAAAAAGACCCTTTGGCAACCAACCTTTTCGAGCACTTTTTGGATTTTTCTCTTTGTTTTTGGTTCGTTTTTTTGTACCCTCAACAGGGTATATTAAGTTTGTCACGAAGTTTGTAACACCCAGAAGGAATCGTCGGAGACCCTATAAAGTATATATATATAAAAGATCAGTATGTCGAGCTGAGTCGATTTAGCCATGTCCGTCTGTCTGTCCGTCTGTCCGTCTGTCTGTATATATACGAACTAGTCCCTCAGTTTTTAAGATATCGTTTTGAAATTTTGCAAACGTCATTTTCTCTTCAAGAAACTGCACATTTGTCGGAACGGCCGATATCGGACCACTATAGCATATAGCTGCCATACAAACTGAACGATCGGAATCAGGTTCTTATATGGAAAACTTTCACATTTGACAAGATATATTCACGAAATTTGGTATATATTATTTTCTAAGGCAACAATGTAATCTCCGAAGAAATTGTTCAGATCGGTTGACTATAGCATATAGCTTCCATACAAACTGAACAAATAGTTACTAACAGAAATGCACCTGTGAAGGGTATTTAGCTTCGGTGCAACCGAAGTTAACGTTTTTTCTTGTTTTTACTTAAAATATTCGCTGCATTCCTGCGCAATTACCGTTATTTATGCGCTATCCCTCATTTGAGATTTGAGATGATGTGCCGTTGGCGTGTCACAAAAAGTTTTAAATTCATTTGCACTGATTGAACTTATGGAACACCCGGCGCCATTACAGAGCCGCATAACTACCGGGGTACATTTAACCCAAACCCAACACCGAACAGACACATACACACTGACGGGGTGTCGGGGTGCCAATCAACCTTGAGCGGCACTCGCTGTCCTTCGGTGACCCAATGAATTTTTAATAAATCCTCAATTGGTAATTGCGGCCACTTGTGTTGAAATATTTATTTTTAAAAGCGGGCCGTTAAACGGGTGCAACAACACTCACTCACACATATATATGTGTATGTACGTGGAGCTCATCAGCGCTATGGAGTTGAGCGCTGCGAACCTTTTTTATTGACTTTCACAACTAAGAAATAAATAATAAAAATCCGCAGCCGAAATGCATTTGGCGCGGCGTGGGTGTTTTGTATCTTGTTGTTGGCGTTTTTACGCCTTCAATTTGTTTGTTGCTTGCTGTTGGTGGTCATTGCTAATTTTATATGAACTTTTTATGATTCAGTCCCGACTGCTGCTTTATCAACTAATACTCTCACACACACACATATATATAGGAATTTATATAAATATTTATGGGTTTTCTTTTATTACTTTTACAGCGGCGAGACGTTCGCTGGCGGCGAGGCGGGCATGGCGGTGCCGGAGACTGTGTGCACGCCGCGTGCGATTGGCATCAGCGTCGATATTAATGTCTACGAGCCGCATCTGTTGGCGGGCACGATGGCGCACATGATTGGCCATAATATCGGCATGGGTCACGATGATGGACGTAAGTATTCCATAGTCATTGCATACCATTGGCACACCCATACATACATATATTTACTCATTTATATATAATTCGGCGCACCGCAGTCGAAATTTGCATGCACTCACGCACTATCATACACCCCACACACATACACACACACTCTTGTTCTTCATTTTTGACTCAACGTTCTAAGTGAAATTAAGTTATTTGATTTTTGTTGTGCTTGTTCTCTTTTCACCGCTCAAAACTGTCGTCACATTAAATTTATACGCGCTCATTTGCGTGGTAAACAATCTTAATGGTAGACCGAAATTAATCGCGCCATAAAATTGATTTATCGCATTGGTGTTTGGCACAATCTTTGTCTTCTTTCTTGCTTTTGCCGCCGTGCATTCATCAAATTTTTATAGTAAATTATTTATTGTAAAGTAAGCAGCGCATTTATCTATTCAAATGGTCGCTTGTCTTCGCCTTGCTTCGGCGAAAGATTTATCTGCAAGCCATTTTATGTCGGTGGCTTTTAATGGCTCGTCGAAGTGCTTATTTCTCTTATACTATCATCAGCATACTCTCTCATAGAGTTTTTTATCATAAGTAGGTTTTTATGTGCATTAAGTCAAACATAAACTGTTATTTTTGTACTAACCGATAAGTGCCAAGAGTCATAACTGTTTTGATTTCGCTGAAATCAGTTTCTTGCGCGCAAAATTTAGTGGATTCTGATTGCTGTAGAGTTCTCTATAAACTGTAGAATGAATAAGTTCTTTGATGTTAATATTTTGAGTTCAATTTTCGTTGACCCGTTAGAAAATTTCGACTGGTAACTGGCGAATTACACGTGTGATATTTTGCTCAAAGACCTAATGATTTATACGAAGTGTGGGGAGTGGCGCCATTTTGTTGAAACCAAAAATCGCCGAGAAATTTAGGCATCAAATAGCTACCATGGCGCGTTAAGGGGGTATTCTAGTCTAGAAGCATGAATTTCAGGTAATTTTTAAAGTGTCGTAAAAAAAGGGAATTAATATTTTTAGTATCCATTTTTTATTGGTTATTTGTTAATTTTAGAAGAGTAGAGGCTGATGAAGGTGGGGGTCTCTACAAATTTCCACGTGACCCTCCTATTTATCTGAAACCAAAAAGAAAAAACGATTATTAATCTAGTATAATGTCGCAATGGTCGGAACTCCCGAAAAGTGGGAAACATTTTTTGATCACTTTCTCTGACTATTTCGAATTTTTTTAAAAATAATAATTATAAAAATTTGAGGATGGGCTAGTTCCAACTATAGACAAGCCTATAAAGAAGACTCCATAAAAATTTCAAATAAATCGGTCCAGTAGACCTGGGAAATCGTGGGTATCGTCCCAAAAAAGTCAGTTTTGAGAAAAACGTGTTCAACGTTTCGCGTTCCGGCTGAACCAGTTTGGATGCCGAGTCAGAAAAATGTCTATATCTCCGAAAATAAATTGAATTTTGAAAAATCCTCTTGTACACATATTCTGGAATAGTTAAACTTTGAAAATATAAAACAACAATTTCGATTTTTTTAAATTTCTAGACTAGAATACCCCCTTAACGGTCGCTATTGACGGTTACGTTCTCACCGACATTAATTTGAAAAAATATAGACCATTGTTTTTTCTAGATGACATGACAGCTCTTGAATCTCTTCTGATTGCTTTTGTGTAATTTTGGTTCATAACATACCCATTGAGCCAGAAATGGACCGCTGAACAAAATTCGGGTCGAAAACGTTGGCTCTTCATGGAACTTTTCAAGAAACCATAGAACGACGCGATGTCGCTTGAATAGGTCGAGCGGCTCGGTTCTTGCGCAAGCTTTCAATATAATATCTCGACGTAAAATGCGTCAAGCCGTTCCATACATCAATCTGACTTGTTGCGTACACTCTCGTGGCCTATTTGGTCGAATTTTATCCAATAATGAATGCTAGGTCTGAAATTGGGTGATGGTGTTGCGAAGAAGCGCCCGAAACACAATCTTTACAAAACGTGAATTTTCGTAATAAAGTTTAAGAATTTGTAATCGCGCTTTACAAAATAGTTTTGAATTACCGTAAATGCGAGCTCACTTTTGACCAAAATTGACGACGATTTGGTGTTTCGGAGCAGTGCTTGGAGATGTTCTAACGTAATAAACCTGAGTTTTGACATTGCTTTGTGACAATGGACGAAACATGGCTCCATTATTTTGCTTCAAAGTCCAATCTACAGTCATCCGAGTGAACTAGGGCCTTGAACACACGACGAATCCGCTTCAAATCGTCTTCAGATCTGACACAAAGAAATAGTCGCTGATGTTTTCAGATTTCAAAAGAATGCCGCTTGGAAGAAATTATCATCGAATGAAGTGGTGATCGTCAAAATTTAGGACTAGTTTGAAGCAAAGATTTAATCCTATTCTAAAACTGGTATCGAAAAATTGGAAGGTCACTATAATATGTGTATCACCATTGAAGGGCACTATTTTGAATAAAAAAACGAATTTTGTCAAAAATTGTGGTTTACTATGTTAGGCCGGGGACTATTCAATTGAAGTTGCCTTAAGTTTTATTACTTAGTTTTAGCAGCAGTGTTACTTTCCACTGTCCCAAAAATTGTTGAATTTACTCATTTTTTTTTCTTATTTAAATTTTCAATTTCCACTTTCTCCTCTTTCCTACTTCTTATTCCTGCTTTTAGTTCATTTGAATATGATTTCCATTTAACAAATATTCAAAGCGTTCACAGCGCTGCGATAATCACTTGTGAGCTGCTTCACTCTGTTCACTTGCTAATGTGTCTCCCGACGCACATTTATTATTTTTTACGCACAAAAATACTTTTTTTATGTGAACAAAGAAACAAATTATATAAATCAACAATAAAAAATTATAACTCTATATATAACCACCCAACAACAACCATCATTTATTCAACATAGCACGAGATTTTGATCCACCAGTGTGTATGTGTGTGCTTTTGTATGTGTTTGCGGCATAATAATCGAGTGAATTGCTTGATTTATGATGAACGGTTAACGCCACAGTAGCATCAGCGGACAAATCTGAGCGCACAGTTGGAGGTGGAGCGCCTAAAATAACTGTAAATACATATTTTATAACAAGCATTCTGTATTTTTGTGCGTTGCGGCTGAGAGGCGTGCTTTCGATTCACAAACATCCATTACCGACTTGAGCCATCAATGATGACCAAGCTGGCAGACACCACGTCACTGGTTGTGTGCGTGTATGTGTGGTGGTTAATAATATGCAAACGCCCGTCGCACTGAGCCCAATCACAGTGTGCGCGTGTGAGTGGCTCTGTGTCCAAGGTGGTGATGCATTTGCTTTTAATGGAAATTCATAAATTTATTTTCGGACAAATAATGGGGGGTGTGGGCGCATTTGCGTTCCTTTTCTCTTCATCATTTCGATTTTGTTAAACACACACACACACACACACAAGCATCCCTCAAAGGTAAATAATGCTCAACAAAACACATTATTGAAATAAATAAAAGGGAAACGTTAAAAAAGCGATTAGTGTTGCTGTTGTTGGCAGCAATAACAAGACTGATATATGTATGTATGCATATGTTTGTGTGTGTGCCAGGCCATTCCAATGAATGCGCAATCATGCACACACTTATTGAGAAGCGCATAATAAAATATTATACATACTTTAGTAAATACTTATTTGAGCATCAAAAATTATGCTTCGCCACATAAGCGACGCCAACAAAAGACCACAAGAAGATAAAGACACATACAAAGTTTTCATTATTTAAATTGATTTGCTTTTCGAAGAATTCAAACTAAAAAAAAATATCGCCTTCAGCTTCTTCCGCGAAAATTTTATCTCTTCGATCGACTGTAAACAGGTTTCACGGAGCGGCAATTTCAGTTTGGGTAACGTGAAACAACACTCGGAGCCCAATCAGCTGAATACGGTGGTGGATCAATGGCATTTATTGCGTTTTTAGCATAAAATTCCGTCAAAACGTTGCTCGATGTCATGATCCATTAATTGTTCTTCCACCATTCCGGCCACTTTCGGCGGGCATTCTCACACAAACGCCTCTATATGACCATATAGAACTATTTATTGACCGTCTTTCCCTCCGAAACAAATTCATGATGCACTAAACCCCGAATGTTGTAAAAACCAATGAGTTTCGCCTTGATTTTGGAGCGGCTTTGGCGTGGGTTTTTGGTTTCGAATTATTTTTCCCCCATTCCGATGATTGTTGACTTGTTTACATGTCAAACTCATAAACCATGTCTCATCGGCATTATATTGCTCTCATAAATATGGAATTGGAATTACCCCGTCAAGCATACCCAAAGAGAATTATCCATACATATTTATTTATCTGTTTTCGGTACTATTTTTGAGGAAAAATTCAACTTTATCGCGACAAGAACGCGTTTCATACCCAAAATATCCATCAAAATCAATTGAACGGACTCGCGAGAAATGTCGAGCCTCACTTTTTTTTAATAATTTGTTCAGTTGAAGTGGTAGAAGGGCGTCCAGAATGAGACATGATTTCAACGATCTCTCGACCGTCTTTGTAGGCTCTATACCCCTCGTAAACTTGTGTTTTTGATGAAACTGAATGACCTTAAGCCTTGTTGAAAGATTAAAAAAGGTATAAGAAAACAGCCATCAACATTTAAAGTAATAAAGCAGAAATATTTCGAAATAATTATGCCGAAACACAGCAATTCATGGAAACCGAATAATTTGTGTATATTTAACTTTGTTCTGGACTTAAGAAATTCTTCTATTTATTGATCAGTTTTTTAAAATGTTAATTTGTACGACTCGCCCTAAAAATTTATTTCCAAAACATGTTTATATATTCATACACACATCCGTTTTTTCTCTATTATGTAACACTTGGAGTGACAGCTGCATTATTCGTTTTGAATGTTCTAATTAATTTCTCATTTTTCACAGGTGAGGAGTGCTTCTGCAGGGACTGGCATGGCTGCATAATGGCCCAATCGATTGTTGGCCAGGAGAATGTGCAGCCTTATAAATTCTCCGAGTGCAGCAAAAAGGATTATATCGATGCGCTGCGCACCGGACATGGGTTGTGTTTACTCAATAAGCCGAATGAGGTGAGTCTTACAGAAATGAAGCTAAGAAATTTACTTATATTACTAAGCTAATTTTAAATCGAATTTATGTAATATGCATATGCAATTTTAGCTGTTGAAAAATATATTAGTTTTACCACAGTTGAAGGATTAAGTTTAGTTTAGAAGAATCAATACATATTGAATTACACAAAATTTGTATATCCGTTGATCTGAGTAGATTATACAGTTTCAATGAGTATTGGTTTGTATTGACAAAGTTAACACCATACTAGTCGGTGAGTGGACAGAAACAGTGCTGCACAGAACCTACAGTGATACCTGCAATGGCAGTAGAAAAAATCGGCATTTACCTTGCGGGTTTACAGGTTTGTTCACAATGAATAATATTATTTCCTAAGTGGAATGTCAGATCTCAAAAGAAACGTCTGATGAACAGTGGTATCGATATGAACGGCATTAATAGCAATAACATAGGCAGAGATTGCTTTTTTTGATATTGGTTCAGCAGCATTGACTCTGCAAATATAGGTAACGCAAGCAAAAGGGTCCTAACTGAAATATCCCTACTAAATCTTTACTCAGAGGACATATACCTTTCTCAACATTCTGTTGACGTTCTCTTGGAATACTTCTTTCAGTGGTTGGCAGGGATTTTTTGTATATTATCAACCCACTAGAAAATATCTGCTGACTACCCACTTCTGTGATTCAATCAGATATATTTACGGGTCGAAATGGTCAGCAACAATTAGTCTTCATATCGACATATTGATACACAAAATCACTTAAATCACAAAGACTTGCCTAGCCCCTGCATTTTGATAAAGTCCAAAATACTGCTGGGTACCAGCGAAGGGATGTGATACCTATTTTGAAACATGTATCCAAGGACCTTCAACCTCAGTCTGCAGACTGCTATGCAGTATATTAGCAAGTGTTCTGGTGTTCCAGGCTTCCTGTCGCAGAACTAGCATTTTGCGCAAGAAGCTAGGCCCTTGTTGTATAAATGATTTTTCAGCTTGCAGTGGCCAGTATAGAATGGGACAAGTAATCTGAATTTGTCCCTAAGGAGGTCAATTACATATTTAAACCTGCTGAAGTTGTAACCACCCTTGTCATGTCGAATGCCTTGGAGTTGTTTCCAATATCTCTCTCTGCCTACTCCTTCTTCCTTGCGCAGTAGCTATTTTAAGGTATGGGACGAAGGGCTATAGTCATCAGCCAATTAATTCCCAGCTATACCTTTGTGAGTGGGCACCCAAACGAGATGCACTTGGATACGTTCCGCTAGGCTATTCAGCACTAGTAGCGACTTGATCTCATAGGCAGAGATTGCAGTAAGTGGCCCTTCGACTATCGTTTAGTATGGTCATACATTCATTGCGACAGTTACGTTGGAGATATATCTCTATGCACCGATTAATGGCAAAGACTTCTACCCGAGTTATGCTCGGAAAACTTCCCATAAGTATAGAGAGCTCGGTGCATGGTCCTGCGACTCCTGCACCAATTTCTCCGACATTTTCGAGCCGTCAGTGTACCACTTGTTTGTGCTATCCCTAAGTAGCTCGATAGTGGAATCATTATTCATTCAGCTTTGCTGCGAAGAGTTGAATGCAAGAAAGTAAAGGTAATACTTTCATTTTCTCTTGGCTCTCTAGAATACTAACATGGTGTACTTGAGCAGTCGACAAGTGGCTGAGTAAGCGGGTCATTTACATGCCTTTACGATCTAATTTCGACTCTACTTCCTGCGATGTAAAAAAAATATTATTCTAATTCATTCCAAAACTTGGATATTGAAAAATTTCGACTTTAGAGCCAAGAAAAGAAAAAATACATTAAAAACATGAAAAAAAAAATATTTTTTAAACGACAAAGGTAGACGACGACTTAAGTCCAAAAGTCTCTCTTAGGCATAAAATATAGCGACTTAAATTATTGCCATTTTCATTACCCAACCATACAACCTAGTCCCTAGATATCTTAGTTTCTAGTTCGACATAGAGCTTCTGCGCAATGCTAGGTACCAGCTACTCGAGCTAACTCAGCCAACTTTTGACTACAGTGGTCCGTTAGACAACGTAAATCATAACAGCTTTATTTAATATCCCTCTCCTTCAGCTGTCCCCTAAAGATCAACGCGATTATTTATCAAAGCATTACTCTCAAAGAAAAAGCACTGATATATTCCTGCTATCCACCACTGAGTAGCTGAAGTGACCCTACTATGCCACCGAAAATTGATCTTCTCGAACTCAATACAAATATGCTGCAATATTTCAAGTGCTTAAAATTGTTTGACAGATATTCATAGCCATAACGGCACTTGAGTTCCCGGAAAAGTCGACTTCTTGGAAACAATGCGAAACTCAGAGGAAAGAATATCAAAAAAGCAAGAATTACAAACAAACAAAAGATTTTTCCTAGAAAAGAAAACAAGCGACGAGTGCATTTTCAAACGAACAAAAATTAGTCTTAGAAAGCACACAAAAACAACAACACTTTGAGAAAAAAAATGAATTCAAAACGAAGCAGAAAAACACTTGTGTACATTGTGTGCCATTTTCAACAACAAAGAAGCACGATCAAGCGTATTGCCTCAAGATGAATGCAGCAACAGCAGCAGGCACGTGTATACACCACTGACAATGCTACGTGCAACATGCAACTCTCGAGGCAAGCGAAATGTTAGCTGTCTCTGCCACACCCCTGCGGCACTAAGTATTGGCGCGTCGCAGTGTTTGCACACACCAGCCATTGGCACTTGCTGTTTGCTTGCATTGCATTGTTTTTTCCATATGCGTTGCATGTTCGTTTGGTATGTGGCACAAAGCTTCAGCCAAAATGGTGCAACAATAGCATAGCGCCAGTGTAAGAGCTAAAAGTAAACAAGCAAACAACAGCAGCGCAGGAATGATGACAATTTTTGCATAAACGAAGTGGAAGCACACACACACGCGCACGCATGCATACACACACACATACTACTACATCAATAACCACTCAACGTCAACGCGAACGAGCATGAGCAGGCGTTGAGGCTGGAGGAGGAGGGGCTGGATGCCTATGGCGTGAAAGTGCAGCACTTTTAGCTTTTGTCTTGATTTTTTGGCACTAGGTCAGTTGCAAGAGCAACAACAACAACAAACGTTGTGACAGCTTCGTTGTTTTTGTTGCTATTTTTTGTGTAGTGTTAGCGTCACTGGCGCATTTCTCACAAATGTATTCGGCATCATCACATGAGCGGCTTTGCGCCAGCACCGACGCTCCCCTTGATGTAGCAGTCTTTTAGGCGCATTGTATGCATGCACACATTTTCATAAATAAGCATGAGTTTCTTTGCTTAAATGACTCTTTTGTTTTGAGTGTTTTGGCAAGGAAGAAAAGTGACGAATGTGTTCAAGATGGACACAGGAGCCTCACTGTCGGCCGCGACTTGCCAGTGTGGCGTGGCGTGCTGAGAAACTTTTTTCAATTATTACTTTTGTCGGAGGATTTATTATTATTATTCATTTTTTGTGTAGTTTTTCTTCTCCATTGCAACACTTTATACCCTATTTGCATATAGCAGTCTTTGCTGCTTTGCTCCCCCGCTTAGTTATAAGTGAACAAATTAAGCCAGCAGAAAAGAATTCCGTCTTAGAAAAAGTCACTATTTCTAAAACAGCTAGTCTGCCTTAAATTAATTTCAAAGCCAGAATGGCGCTGTAATTTGGGGTTGACGTTTATGGTGCAACAAATTGAGGAGAAAATCCCTTAAAATTGTATATTATGTTAGAAGATATGGCAATAATTACACCGATGTCCGTATAGAGCCCAATACTCTGAAGAAAATAGCTGCCAATTTTCAAGCAGATAGATTTAAAGCATTTTAAACAACTTCTTTGCAATTTCTAAAAGTAGTTTGCAGAAAAACGCGTTTGAAAATGGAATATAATAAAACAAAAATTTTTTTGAACCACATGATCGTATTTCTCTTTTGAGACTTCTTATAAGAGAAAGACAGTATATAAATACTTTAAACTAATTCTTTTTTAATATTTGAACCAAGCAAAGGCATTTTTGACAACTCAAATTAAAAACTGCTTCTGAGTTTACATATACGTACTTAAGCCTTGTATAAAAGATTAGCATCTAAGTTTTCAAATTTGGTATTTTTGGAAACAACAACTTATGAGCAATTAAAAATTAAATAAAATTTTCAATTTTTATATCCAACATTTTGAGTTCAAAAAAACTTATTTCTGATCCAAAAAA